>CAXHKY010000105.1:995275-1101562 GCA_964017225.1 Netelia inedita
TGATTGTGAGAACCAGGATAGAGGCTTGAGAACAAGTTTGCTGCTTTTGTTCTAATTAAGTTATTTGTTTATTATAAAATTTGTACAACATCGTAACTTATTCATTTGGTAACACCTTTAGTTGGACTATTATAAGTTAATATAGATATTGACAAAAAGATTTTTTATCGGTATTAATTATTAAGTATATGTAACCATTTTCTGGCTATTAAGTATTCAACTCATATGTTAAAATCCGCGTAATCAGCTTGTTTTTTGTTTGTGTTTTAAATAGAATTTGGAAACATATGCTTCTCGTGTGTTTTTAAGCGATCGCATGTGATTTTTGCATCAGCATACTTCACAATTCTGAGGGACTGACGTAAAGAATTGCTGCGCATACAGTCGTACCAGCCGGTGTAAAATCCTATGCACTTTTGGATGCTCGCACGCATGCACAACGCGTATATATCCATATACGCTTTGGCACATGCACGCAAATTCACACAACTAGTACGCACACACATGTTTTTTATTTGCCATTTTTGTATTAAAAAAAGTATGTTTTAAGAGAGCATTTGCCCAATTTACGTGACTTTCTCGAAAGTACATTTTTCAAACTTATATCAGAAATATCTTGAAAACTACCGCTCCGATTAATTTGATATTTATTTTCAGTATTCGACATATGATTTGCTTTCGCGAGTCGTAGATTTTTACAACCTTCGCTGTTCTTTTTTATGTAAAGTAGGACAGTATTGTTTTTAAAATCGCTATGTTAAATTTCAACGTTTGCCATTTTGTCGGAAATCAATATTTCTCAAATCGACCATGATACGCTATAAATGTCATTCTATATTTTAACAATGCATTGTGTTTTTTGGTTTCAGCTGATTTTCTACGATCCAGCAACTGGTATGAGTTAGGATAATTGTTTTAGCTACATCTTAACGGACGAATACTTCCAGCAATTTTTATTTCTTATGAATACAAAGATCTGAATCTCCTTCGAAATGTATATGTCGACCATGAGCGTAACCATGATCTAATTGTTTTTACAAATTTGCCAAAAATATTTCCAAAAATTATTTTTTTTTGGTCCACTAGAACTGGTGTAGATATATCTATGTCCCATTGACAGTGCAGCTCGGCCATGTATGCGCCTCTCTCGATAAAAATTTGGATTATTTATCCCTATAAGTTGATACCAGCATTGGTCATAAACGTAATGTCATGATTGCAGAATTGCGTGGATCTCTTTCCACATGCTCAGTTCGGTATATATCTGAGCGAGACACTTTTTATGATTAGTTTCTAATATAATTCCAAAACACGGTTTTCTACAGTCCATAACACAGTGTTCCCATTCGCTTTACCGTACAAGCAATATATACAATTTAAACTATCCTTCGCGGTAACTCTACCAAAGTACACAATGACTTGTCTAATTTCCGATAAAAATCCATAGAGGATTGATTTAATGGAAATTCAATGTCAGAAACGTTAATATAAAAAGAATGGCGAGATTGATTTCGGGAAGTTGAGAATAAGAATGTACAGCAGAGAGATAGTAGTAATAAAGCTATCCCGAACAGAAAATTAATCAGGCCGGGATTCGGTCCTGATCAGGCTATACGTCAGTTAATGATATCGAGCCACGAGAAATATAATATTTTGTAACTATTATATACATCAGGACATATTGAACGCATCAGCAAGCAATCTACAATTTCGTATTCTCATCCATGAACACGTAGTAATTATAGGATGAACCAATTTCAACAAACGAATATGAATAATTAAGAAAAAACATAACAATATGTAATTTCGGAAGTCTATATACCCAACCTTGATACAGCTGAAATCGGGCGGGATAAGGCTCGAATGACGACCGAATTTTGAATAAGGCACGCCTGATCAGGGCCGAGCCTCGGGGTAACTAACTTTCTCCTCGGAATCAGGCTTATCAGGGTCTTCTCGGAGATGAAACGTCAGGTAGCTTGATTAATTTTATGCTCAAGAACGACGAGAGTGAGACAATCTAACGTTTTTCATAATTTTTTGTATGTTAACTTTAAGAGGTGCATGCGTGCGTGCGTAAGTGCGTGCTATTGAATTCAGATCCTGAGAGATCTGATGTCTATTCGAGAGGTCATTAACTATTGAAATTTATTTCAATTGATTTATTTCATTAATATATTTAATACATTTCTTTATTTGTTGAATATTAATTTTCTTTTGAAAAATAAAAGCAGCGCCTTCTACGAAACAAAAACGACAGTCGCCAAAATAACTGTAACAACAATAAGCATTGGTTTTCGCAAGGCTTTCGTGGTGAGAATTGAGAGCGAGACGTCACGCTTTGCGTACTTACTCGGTGACAAACAAGGAAAGTAGAAATATTTTGGAGAAAACCACGGGGCTCGGTAGCATCAAACAAGTAGAGTTGCCAAATTCTTTATCGACTGCCGATACATTGTGCGCCGAACCGGAAGATGAGGCAGTACCATGACTTTTTGACAATAACGAACCTATTTTGGGCCGCACGCTAAAGATGTTTACGTTTATTTATTTATTTATTTATTTTTGGATCATTTGGTACATGGTTATAATGTCTTGATTTTAAGACCGACTGAAAAATACAAGTTCACTTATAGAACAAAGTTTTTATATCCTGACGAAAAGTTTAAATTTGATAGTATTCAATTTATCCGAAGTATATGCAAATACTTGTTTATTATTAAACTGACAATGCGAAAGAATTCATGTCAAATTACCCCAAGATATTGGTTACAGTCGAAAAGTATATTAGCTAATTGAAGCACTAGCACCAACATCATTTCGAAATAAAATAACGAAATTTTGTCGGTATTACTTGTTGGGTTAATGTGAAAAATATTCATATCGTATAATTGATAATCAAGCGACAGTTTATCGGCAATTTTGCCAAGTAATGCGTTCGTATTTATTTTATATAGTAGACGTAGTGAAAGCTGATAAATCATGATTTTTTTTTCTCTACCTGTTGAATTACGATCTGTCAATTTACATACTTGACAATAAGTAATTGTGATGTTTCGATTTTTTTATGGTATGGAAAACGTAGTAGCGTCCAGTGACGTACCTACGTGTGCGCTAGATATTTTAATTATTTTTTTGGTTATTTATTGATATCGGTGTGGGAGGTCCAGAGGCTTGTGGCGCTTTAGTCGCCTTGTTTCGGCGTGTCGGTCGAGTAGCTGTGTGGCTAGCTGGTTGGGGTGGTTTTGGATTTTGCTCAAGTAGTTCCTGCTGGCTTTTTTAATTTCTTGCTGGACCGTGTTCATACGGGTGTCTTTGTGGATTGTTTCGTTCGAGACGTACCATGGAGCGTTGACAATCATTCGAAGCGTTTTGGATTGGACGCGCTGGATGGTGTTGATGTCACTCTCACTTGCTGAGCCCCACAGTTGTATACCATATGGCCATATTGGCTTTATTATTGCTTTGTATAGTAGTATTTTGTTGTTGAATGATAGTTGTGATTTTCTTCCGAGTAGCCAGTACATGCTGCGAAGTTTGATGTTGAGCTCTGTTTTTTTGGTTTTGACGTGTTTGGCCCACGTCATTTTTCGTTCGAGGTGCATCCCCAGGTATTTGACGCTGTCCAGTTGCGGTAACGGCTGGCCGTTAAGGTTGACTGGGGGGGGGGGGCAGTTTCCTGTACGTAAAGTGAAGGTGATGTGTACCGATTTATTTTCGCTTGCCTTGATTCTCCATTTATTCAACCATTCTTGAATGCTGTCTAATTCCTCTTGAAGGGCAATTGAGGCCTCTGCGGGATCGCTGTTTGAGGCTAGTAGCGCGGTATCGTCTGCGAACATGGCTACGGTGATCCCGTGATGAGTTGGAAGGTCAGCAGTGTGTAGAGTGTACAAGACTGGACCTAGGACACTCCCGTGCGGTACCCCTGACCTTGGAATTGACGGTCGCGAAGATAAGATGAAAGTAGGAGAAAATATTGTGGGAGCATTTCTATAAATCATGAATGATATAAAAAATATATAACTTTCGAAGATGGCTGGATAGTTCGAGTTATTTATTAGCGACAATTTTTTATCGGTATTGAATAAAATGCGCTTGTATAGTTATTCACAAAATCTAAGAGAGGCGTCACAGCATTCGGTTAAGGCTGATTTCTCCGCACAAGCAGTCCGAATTCGTAGAATAGGTATGAGAAAACTTACGATTATCGAGCATGGCCGTATATGTAGGTATACCAGTCGCGGTGGATATTAGAATACCGACGAGGAATCATAGTTGCGTTTAGTAATGCAGCAGCGATTTAAGTAAGTATCAACGTTCGAGCGCCGTTGGCATCATTATATATAGTTTTTGTGCGGTGGGAAGCTGTACATGTACTGAGCTCGCGCGTACCTCACATAACACTAGAAACACTGGTGATTGCGCGTGAACGCAGAAACTTGTCATAGTAGTCGCTACCACCACCGCATCGGTACAATAGTCGGTAGGTACCAATACCGGTATGAGTAAACGCCATCCCGCTCGCAGCGATGCTGCCCCGTGAGAATTTCGTCGAGAGTTGCGATATCGAGTTTTTGCGCACTCTGCAAGTAGAATAAATTATAGCTTCGTGAGAGTCCAACGATCTTCGAGTATTATAGAACAATTTTCTATCAATTTTTGTCACAATTGTGCAACAATTTCATGTACGCTGGCCTCACTTGAAATATTTACACTTTAATTGTACAAGGCTCGGTAACTCGTGACGATTTTTTATCTTGCAGGACAATATTTACGATTAATAAAATATCTCGTTTCTCGTAATTCACATTCTTGAAGCCTCGATCAAAGCTTCGAAAATCATTCGTATAACAAAAATATAAGATTAATTTTGATAAGCAAACCTTTCGCACTGCATTCGGAAATGAAAATTTGTCCATTCTAAAATGCCCATAGAACATCGAAGATTACAATTCTGTTTGCGCGATCGTCAAGAATATCCTCGAATTAGTGAGCACGAAAAATGTGATTATATGACATACCCACTCAAGATTCAATTCCTTGAATATTTTTCAGAAAAGCTGTCGTAAGTGAACCGTTTTTAAAGCTCTATATAGGTAGGTACACAGTCTATACCGGCGATAAATTTTTTAATGAACGCAAGAATAATATACGACTGATTAAAAACGAGAGCTCAGACTACTCAGGCTACTTTTTGAAAGTCCTTTTTGGAATTAAGTTCGCAGCGCTACCACGCCTGTACGTCTGAAAAATTCTGATTTTTTGTGCTGAAATTTGAAATGTAGGCGCGGTACCAAATCTACTACTACAACAGAATCCTACTGCGTTCACGTCGTTGTTCCTGGATAGCGCTAAAAGTAGGATAAAAGTAGGATTTTCGATGTCATTTTTACCATCACAAGATTACATATCCAAACGTAAAATTTCCCGCTCTTTCCAAATCCGAGGTAAAAAATAGAAATTCCTATTTAAAAACGCAAATTAACCTTCAAAAAAACCTTCGAGGTCAAGATCAAGGTCGAATTTGTGGTCACAAAAAACAGAACTTTATGAACCATAAAACGTTTGTTCGGCTCATTTTGCCCTATGACACATAGATTCTGATATGGGGGGGGGGGGGGGGGGGGTCCACTACCTTTCGAAAGCCTGGTATATTAAATACAGCGCGTGAGGCGGTGATCACTGTATACATACAGCCATCTCTATATCACAATAATATTCCGCAACGTAGATCGAGCCGCTTATCGAGTATTCCTAATCAAGCATTTATACAAAAAGTACTTGTACTTGGTACTCGAAGTACTGACTAATTCTGTTAAAAACCCTTTGCAAAATCACGCCTAGAATGTGGCTTCTTCTTTATCTTTGATTATTCGGCTCGGTATTTGTTGATAAAATTCTAATAAATTCTAATAAATAAAATAATAAACATGTAGTAATTAATATATTATTTTGCCCAAAGACTAAGGCACTTCTTGAAACAACTATTAACGTAAAGGTAAACGAGAGTTTTAGTGAAATCTTGATTTTCCAAACCTTGGAGTTTAGGGAAACTTCAATTTCGTGCAAATATTATGTTAAAAGGTTGCGCGAACAATTCTCTCAGATATTAGAAAGATAAATAGTTAAAAACATCTTCCTCTCCCTTCTTCCTTCTCATATTTTCATTGAACCCAGGCTCATGGAAGGCTCGAATCACATATTTGCCGCAAAACCCTATTACCAGTTTAGAAGTATATTATAATTATATACTTTTATCGGATCGAATCGTTTATTATGTAATCGAACTCCAATCAGAGACATTTTATTATCTAGTTTTATATCGTTTGCCGAGTGTGGAGCTACGCTCGCATGTCTCTCCATTACTGAAATCTAACGTAATGCAACGTATAGTAATAAACGCTTTTTTCCAAGCGAAAATAATAATTGGTGGACTCACGCTGTCGCGTCGTAGCAAGTACGCAAATAATATAAAGAGGCTTACGTCCGATAATACACCTGATCGTATGTAGATACATTTTATCCCAGCGCGAATATTACTACGCTGTATACCTATGTAATATGTGCAGAATGAGAAGGCATATTACACTATTCTTTATCGAAACCGCTCATCGCGCACATCCGGATTCAAATTATACTTCGTGAGCATACTCTCTTATGTTTATTTATCCAGTTATTAAAATTACATTAAGGCCGCGCACGGTCTTACCTACCGGGCATATACCTTAATTATGCGAAGATCTGGAACACGCAGCGGGAACCTTGCTGCTCGTTCGGAAGTACAGACGAATAAGAAGAAGAGACAGTGAGCATAACAATTACAATGATATACATATATACATATGTACGTACATTCGTCCATATGCCCATACATATAGATAATCATCGTTTTACTATTAGGGGCAAAAGTCTTTTTTTATATTATTGACACGTATGCAAATATATAAATATACTTGTTATACATGATAACGCAATAGCATTGAAAGTTGCTGACATTTTCCTTATGTTCCTTATGTTTGGAAAAAAAGACCAGTTGTACTCAGCTATTGACCAATATTCCATTAATATTCGATTTAAACAAAAAAAAGAAAAAAAAGCGTTACACAAAAACCCGATAACGATCTTATTCCGAGTCCTGACTGGGCGGCATACCCTCCTCCAAATATATATAGCTACTGCCAATTAGCCCCTTACCGCATGAATTATGGAGGAGATGGAATATAATGTTTTTTAGTGAAAACCACTTTTATTTGTTTCCCTTACCGCATATAAAGTGTAGCAGCCATACATATGGTTGTTAAAATTTCCAATTTTGTTTCAGTAAGTTGAAAGTTTTTTTTTTCAAAACAAACTTTGAATCCACATTATACATTCTTCCGCATTACGGAACGTATTTTCCGTTGTCGCAAAACCAAGCAATTGACAAAAAAATCTTTTAATATACGGAAAAAAGAAACTTTAGCAGCCATATATGGCTTTGTATACAGTAAGGAGTTAATAACTCACGTCATAATATTTATGAAACGTTTGAGGGCTATTTTTGCATACTTGTTTTCTTCGGTCACTCATTTCATACGCCTTACGAGCTTCGATCATATTTCGGCAACAATCGATCCTTAAATCAGTTTCCACGACGAAAGATGTAAAACGTGGTCGTGACTACACAAGGATTCCTGATCACGTCTCGATCAGGTTTACCATTAGTTCGCTGCTTATCATCAGTGTATAAACATATTTATCGCAAGATCTGCCCACCGTCTCCTGATGGCTTAGAAATTATTTGCTCATGGAATTGCAGCGAACAATTCGTCGTTTCGTCGTATTTACAAAATCCTACCTTAAATTGAAATCGAATTTTTTTTTACGACAAATTCGCGTTTGGTCGATTAAGTAGATACATTACTTTCGTCATTGTTTCATTCTTGCTTCATTGAATCTCATTTCTTGAATAGAAGAGAGAGGGAGCAATTCGAGCGTTTTCGAGCAGTTCGGGCAATGTCAAGCTTTCGAAAAATCATCCGAGGGTTCGAATGTCACTTCCAAAATTCTCCAGCGGTTGTTCGAAAAAGTAGATCGGAGATAAAGAAAAGTCTTTTTATTTCGAAAATATGCCATGAATCGATTTCCAGAGATATTTATAATTAAAATAAGCGAAAAATGTAAGAATATTTTTTTTCAGGACGCTTCAAAATATTCGTTGTGAATCGTTGGCCAACGCAACTATGAATGGGACTGCGGCAATATTCATGTCGAATGTATTATATTATAGCAATCTGCCGTTAAGACGCAGTGTTACTGGCGACGTACGCTTCGAAATTTCGATCAGACTTCCTGCGAGCACTAAACAATCAATCAGCTTAAAAATTGGCAGGTACACAGAGAATTATGGCAAAATTATGCTCTTGCTATATTTTTATCGAAATATTTAAAAAAAAATTGCAGTTTTATGTTATCACGGGAGTAATCACAGACTTACATATGATGCACGGGTCGAATCGTAATGTCTATGGCAAGAGCCGAACCGCAATTAAAAAACACACGTTTCGGGCTTTATTTCATTAGATTTTATGCAAAATTGAATGAATAAAGTCTGATCGAAATTTTTGACAAGAAGATATCGACAATTTGACCGACATACGAAAAAAATAGTGTAGCGAAATTCGAAGAGAAGGCGCTGGCGAAATTTTCTGAAGAAACTCGTATGGTAAGCGGTGAAAGCGGAGACAAATGACGGAAAGCTTTGCTGCTATATATACAGGGTGAATTCTGTAAGGTTTCTCGAACGGAATTTTGGTGCAGATGGGATCATTACAAACAAAAGTTGCTAATATACATTGGGGATATTTTTGATAGTTTACGAGATATGAATATTTAAAGTTTATCCAATCAGATCGCGCCGAGAAGCGTTGGAGCCGCCCACTCTCCACCCTAGCCGTAGATATAGCACAGTTTAGGGCGTTACATTTGGGATCGCAAAATTCAGAGCAGTCAATTATTATTATTTTATTACGCAGTCATTTTTATTTGTCGGGCATAGACTGCTCTGAATTTTGCCGAGCGCGTCAAATAAAAATGACTGCGTAATAAAATAATAATAATTGACTGCTCTGAATTTTGCGATCCCAAATGTAACGTCCTAAACTGTGCTATATCTACAGCTAGGACGGAGAGTGGGCGGCTCCAACGCTTCTCGGCCCGCTGTGATTGGATCAACTTTAAATATTCATATCTCGTAAACTATTAAAAATATCCCTAATGTATATTTGCAACTTTTGTTTGTAATGATCCTATCTGCACCAAAATCCCGTTTGAGACACCTTACAGAATTCACCCTGTATACTTATTTATGTTTAGCCCGCAAGGCCTTGCCTCCTCCGCCACCGACTGTCGCCCGGCCTGACTACATCACGGATCGCGCGTATATATATATATACACACACATAAAAGCCACGACAGCGCACGCTACATATTAGGCCAACGTCAGGCGCGTATGGGTGAGACTCGCGTGTCTGCTCGGGAACCGATGGCCGCGCGAACAAATGATAGTCATTCATGTCCTCTCCGAATGCAATGAAATAAAATGCAAAATGTGCGTATTTTGATTACGCGTTAGCTGTCTATTCAAGAGCTATGATAATGTCAATACAACTATCGGAAATATTCATCGTATATTTATTTATATATAAGTGTTACAGGCAACGTACGCTTTGAAATTTGGATCAGTAGTCCAGCAAGCAGTAAACAACCGATTGAAAATTTGAAAATACACAGAGCATGATAGCAAAAGTGTATGTTGGTATTTTTTCCCCAAAATTTTTGCTATAATTCTCTAGGTACTCTCAAAACCGCTCAGTGCCGAAGTAAGTGCAGCTGGTGTTTTCGAATCGCTGGTTGCCTGCAACTGCAATGGAACTATCAGGAATATGCATCGTGTATATATATATACATGTGTGTGCGTGCGTGCGCGTGCGTGTGTGTGTACAATGAATATTCACGATAGTTGCATTGACGTTGCCATAACATAGACAGCTAGCGCGCGATGCGGCTATGGGTAGGCGTGTAGGAGTATATGCCGATTCCAACGGCCGCTCTCGTCGAGAGACGCGAAGCTACAATTCAAACAAACCTTACGCCCGCTATGAGAAACCGATCGAGCTGAAATTTTGACCCTGCATAGACAAAGGTGCCAGAAAGTGAACCTTGGTATTTTTTCCTATAATTTAGAACTAGAAAACCCATTTTTCCGGGCTACCGTTCCGGGCTACCGTTGAGAACAAACATGTATTTTATATATAAATGACTAAATAATCAATAAATGAATATATATATATGTATATATGTATATACACAATGAATATACCTGATAGTTGCGTACCGTGCGCGTGCCACAACGCTACATATCACCGAATCGATGTGCTATATGTATGCACCAACACATCTGCATATATGTGTTGGTATATTTACGCACCGCGTGATCGAGAGACGGAAGAAAACAAAACATGACCACGCTGTCATTCTCTGACGCGGCAGCTGAGCAGCGTGATATATTGGGCTCTCATGCCGCTCTCATGTCAGTAAAAAGACGCGTACTATTGTAATTACGTGCTAATTATATTATTAGAGACGAACAGTAATTTATAATTTACTAGTTCGAAACAGTATATAGTCTATATATAGTGTAAATAATAATAGTATAATCAGTGAGTGAGTGGTGATATACGCAAAATAAGCAATAGAAGACGAAAAAAAGGATAAACGGGCTCATTCTCGTGCAGAAAGGAATATTTTAAAAGGTATATATCACGACACTTATGCAAATAAAATTCTATTTATGCAACAATAAACCTGAGAATAACCTAAGATCTCTCTTTTGAGCTTGTTAGGTTACACATCAAAAAGTTATCGAAAAATATAATTTAGTATTTGTCTCGTGCAGACTATTACGTAAATTACATCTATATTTCAGTAAAGATTGTAAGATTTACTAAAATTTAGTAAAGTGGGTTCGGTAAAGAGCGTATAATTTTGGGAATACAATTTATCTTTATTCGTTTCCCTACCACAAAATATACTCAGGATAGGGGAAATACGTATAAAACGTATAAGATATAAGTCTGAAATATGAATAGTATGTAACGAATGAGTAGATTTGTGTAGATCCTATTTTTCTAGGAATCTGTAGAATTTCAGACTCATAGCATTATGTAGATTTGTTGACGCTTGTATATGCGACTCTCGGTGACGAGAGCCGTCAGTCCCCGAGATCGCACTCTCTCGGCTGACGTTGACCATACGTCATCGACGATGCTTCAGGAGCAAGCGGCATCGTTCGACGAATAAAAATATTCGAGTAAAAAATAGACCGAGAATTCGCGATTCTCGGTTGTCATTTTCCTACTCGCAATATTCTGTAGATTGCCTGAACATTACATGCCTGCTCCAAAATATTTCAGGCGAAACTCGACCGAGAATTTTCGATTCTGGGTCGCGAATTTTATTGTCAAACTCGGCATTACGTAGATTTGTTGACACTTGTATATGTGACTCTCGCTGACGAGATCCGTCAGTCCCCGAGATCGCACTCTCTCGGCTGACGTTGACCATACGTCATCGACGATGCTTCAGGAGCAAGCGGCATCGTTCGACGAATAAAAATATTCGAGTAAAAAATCGACCGAGAATTCGCGATTCTCGGTTGTCATTTTCCTACTCGCAATATTCTGTAGATTGCCTGAACATTACATGCCTGCTCCAAAATATTTCAGGCGAAACTCGACCGAGAATTTTCGATTCTGGGTCGCGAATTTTATTGTCAAACTCGGCATTACGTAGATTTGTTGACGCTTGTATATGTGACTCTCGCTGACGAGAGCCGTCAGTCCCCGAGATCGCACTCTCTCGGCTGACGTTGACCATACGTCATCGACGATGCTTCAGGAGCAAGCATCGTTCGACGAATAACAATATTCGAGTAAAAAATCGACCGAGAATTCGCGATTCTCGGTTGTCAGTTTCCTACTCGCAATATTCTGTAGATTGCCTGAACATTACATGCCTGCTCCAAAATATTTGAGGCGAAACTCGACCGAGAATTTTCGTTTCTCGGTCACGAATTTTATTGTCAAACTCGGCATTACGTAGATTTGTTGACGTTTGTATATGTGACTCTCGCTGACGAGAGCCGTCGGTCGCCGAGATCGCACTCTCTCGGCTGACGTTGACCATACGTCATCGACGATGCTTCAGGAGCAAGCATCGTTCGACGAATAAAAATATTCGAGTAAAAATTCGACCGAGAATTCGCGATTCTCGGTTGTCATTTTCCTACTCGCAATATTCTGTAGATTGCCTGAACATTACATGCCTGCTCCAAAATATTTGAGGCGAAACTCGACCGAGAATTTTCGATTCTTGGTCGCGAATTTTATTGTCAAACTCGGCATCACGTACATTTTTTGTTGACGCTTATATTTGCGACTCTCGCTGACCAGAGTCGTCAGTCACCGATATCGCATTTTCGGCGCAAGAGAGATGTTTGGCGAATGCAACAAGCCGAGTTGAGACAGGATCGAAAATTTCCGATTGCCGTTCGCACATCTGAATCTCGTCAGCATTCGTACATTTTTTACACATATTAGAAAGCATTGCAGCTTTTAAAAAATATTCACAAAATAATATAATTCTTCAAAGAAAGAAATTATCCCATTATACAGACTATATATGTATAGTGTATATATGTATGTATATATGTATAGTATATGTATATATAGATACATACATATTTCTGAATGGGTTTATATATGTGGTGGATGATATCAATATATATATATATCAATCATGTGTATACAATATATATATATATGTATACCCAGATATCTTTTCCAAGAATCATATTATTTTGTGAACAGTTTTTATAAACAGCAATTCTCATAATATGCATGACCAAAGCTGCGAGATTAGTCGCGCGACTCGATTGTTTTCGCTCCGTGTCATTCCCTCCGCGGGGCGGTGCGGGGGAAACGCGTGCGGCTGGCTATCGCTACGAGGCCTCGGCGCTTGGCCCGTCTTGTCAAGTGTCATACTGGGGCTTCGTAGCATACGCGCGCCATGCCATCTAGCGGTAGGCAGCGGTAGCGCTTAGCGAAATGTTACGAGCTCTGCACTACCGAAGCCGTCTGAAATTTCCGCTGACTAACACTGCCTCTTAATAATAATTATTCATACGTAAGTGAGATGCTGCAGTATACTCGCTGATTATTAGTTGTTTAAAGGTTTTTGATGATAACTAAAGGTATATTGCGTAAGTTCCGAAATAGGTCTGTTCCTCAAACCCGTTCAAAAAATTACAATTCATTGTTAATAATAAATATCCATACGTAAGTGAGATGCTGCAGTATACTCGCTGATTATTAGTTGTTTAAAGGTTTTTGATGATAACTAAAGGTATATTGCGTAAGTTCCGAAAGAGGTATGTCCCTCAAACCTCTCGATAAAATTATGATTCATTCTTCATAATAATTATCCATACGTAAGTGAGATGCTGCAGTATACCTGCTGATCATCAGTTGTTTAAAGGTTTTTGACGATAACTAAAGGTATATTACGTGAGTTCCGAAAGAGTTCTGTTCCTCAGAACCGTTAAAAAAATTACAGTTCATTGTTAATAATAAATATCCATACGTAAGTGAGATGCTGCAGTATACCTGCTGATCATCAGTTGTTTAAAGGTTTTTGACGATAACTAAAGGTATGTTACGTGAGTTCCGAAAGAGTTCTGTTCCTCAGAACCGTTAAAAAAATTACAGTTCATTGTTAATAATAAATATCCATACGTAAGTGAGATGCTGCAGTATACTCGCTGATTATCAGTTGTTTAAAGGTTTTTTATGATAACTAAAGGTATATTACGCGAGTTCCGAAAGAGTTCTGTTCCTCAAACCCGTTAAAAAAATTACAGTTCGTTGTTAATAGTAAATATCCATACGTAAGTGAGATGCTGCAGTATACTCGCTGATTATCAGTTGTTTAAAGGTTTTTTATGATAACTAAAGGTATATTAGGTACGTTCCGAAAGAGTTCTGTTCCTCAAGCCTCTCGATAAAATTATGATTCATTCTTCATAATAATTATCCATACGTAAGTGAGATGCTGCAGTATACCTGCTGATCATCAGTTGTTTAAAGGTTTTTGACGATAACTAAAGGTATATTACGTGAGTTCCGAAAGAGTTCTGTTCCTCAGAACCGTTAAAAAAATTACAGTTCATTGTTAATAATAAATATCCATACGTAAGTGAGATGCTGCAGTATACCTGCTGATCATCAGTTGTTTAAAGGTTTTTGACGATAACTAAAGGTATGTTACGTGAGTTCCGAAAGAGTTCTGTACCTCAGAACCGTTAAAAAAATTACAGTTCATTGTTAATAATAAATATCCATACGTAAGTGAGATGCTGCAGTATACTCGCTGATTATCAGTTGTTTAAAGGTTTTTTATGATAACTAAAGGTATATTACGCGAGTTCCGAAAGAGTTCTGTTCCTCAAACCCGTTAAAAAAATTACAGTTCGTTGTTAATAGTAAATATCCATACGTAAGTGAGATGCTGCAGTATACTCGCTGATTATCAGTTGTTTAAAGGTTTTTTATGATAACTAAAGGTATATTAGGTAAGTTCCGAAAGAGTTCTGTTCCTCAAGCCTCTCGATAAAATTATGATTCATTCTTCATAATAATTATCCATACGTAAGTGAGATGCTGCAGTATACCTGCTGATCATCAGTTGTTTAAAGGTTTTTGACGATAACTAAAGGTATGTTACGTGAGTTCCGAAAGAGTTCTGTTCCTCAGAACCGTTAAAAAAATTACAGTTCATTGTTAATAATAAATATCCATACGTAAGTGAGATGCTGCAGTATACTCGCTGATTATCAGTTGTTTAAAGGTTTTTTATGATAACTAAAGGTATATTACGCGAGTTCCGAAAGAGTTCTGTTCCTCAAACCCGTTAAAAAAATTACAGTTCGTTGTTAATAATAAATATCCATACGTAAGTGAGATGCTGCAGTATACTCGCTGATTATTAGTTGTTTAAAGGTTTTTGATGATAACTAAAGGTATATTGCGTAAGTTCCGAAAGAGTTCTGTCCCTCAAACCTCTCGATAAAATTATGATTCATTCTTCATAATAATTATCCATACGTAAGTGAGATGCTGCAATATACCTGCTGATCATCAGTTGTTTAAAGGTTTTTGACGATAACTAAAGGTATATTACGTGAGTTCCGAAAGAGTTCTGTTCCTCAAACCCGTTAAAAAAATCACAGTTCGTTGTTAATAGTAAATATCCATACGTAAGTGAGATGCTGCAGTATACTCGCTGATTATCAGTTGTTTAAAGGTTTTTTATGATAACTAAAGGTATATTAGGTAAGTTCCGAAAGAGTTCTGTTCCTGAAACCCGATAAAAAAATTACAGTTCATTGTTAATAATAATTATTCATACGTAAGTGAGATGCTGCAGTATACTCGCTGATTATCAGTTGTTTGAAGGTTTTTGATGATAACTAAAGGTATATTACGTGAGTTCCGAAAAAGTTCTGTTCCTCAAACCCGTTAATAAAATTACAATTCATTGTTAATAATAAATATCCATACGTAAGTGAGATGCTGCAGTATACTCGCTGATTATTAGTTGTTTAAAGGTTTTTGATGATAACTAAAGGTATATTGCGTAAGTTCCGAAAGAGTTCTGTCCCTCAAACCTCTCGATAAAATTATGATTCATTCTTCATAATAATTATCCATACGTAAGTGAGATGCTGCAGTATACCTGCTGTTCATCAGTTGTTTAAAGGTTTTTGACGATAACTAAAGGTATATTACGTGAGTTCCGAAAGAGTTCTGTTCCTCAGAACCGTTAAAAAAATTACAGTTCATTATTAATAATAAATATCCATACGTAAGTGAGATGCTGCAGTATACTCGCTGATTATCAGTTGTTTAAAGGTTTTTTATGATAACTAAACGTATATTACGCGAGTTCCGAAAGAGTTCTGTTCCTCAAACCCGTTAAAAAAATTACAGTTCGTTGTGAATAGTAAATATCCATACGTAAGTGAGATGCTGCAGTATACTCGCTGATTATCAGTTGTTTAAAGGTTTTTTATGATAACTAAAGGTATATTAGGTAAGTTCCGAAAGAGTTCTGTTCCTCAAGCCTCTCGATAAAATTATGATTCATTCTTCATAATAATTATCCATACGTAAGTGAGATGCTGCAATATACCTGCTGATCATCAGTTGTTTAAAGGTTTTTGACGATAACTAAAGGTATATTACGTGAGTTCCGAAAGAGTTCTGTTCCTCAAACCCGTTAAAAAAATTACAGTTCGTTGTTAATAGTAAATATCCATACGTAAGTGAGATGCTGCAGTATACTCGCTGATTATCAGTTGTTTAAAGGTTTTTTATGATAACTAAAGGTATATTAGGTAAGTTCCGAAAGAGTTCTGTTCCTGAAACCCGATAAAAAAATTACAGTTCATTGTTAATAATAATTATTCATACGTAAGTGAGATGCTGCAGTATACTCGCTGATTATCAGTTGTTTGAAGGTTTTTGATGATAACTAAAGGTATATTACGTGAGTTCCGAAAAAGTTCTGTTCCTCAAACCCGTTAATAAAATTACAATTCATTGTTAATAATAAATATCCATACGTAAGTGAGATGCTGCAGTATACTCGCTGATTATTAGTTGTTTAAAGGTTTTTGATGATAACTAAAGGTATATTGCGTAAGTTCCGAAAGAGTTCTGTCCCTCAAACCTCTCGATAAAATTATGATTCATTCTTCATAATAATTATCCATACGTAAGTGAGATGCTGCAGTATACCTGCTGATCATCAGTTGTTTAAAGGTTTTTGACGATAACTAAAGGTATATTACGTGAGTTCCGAAAGAGTTCTGTTCCTCAGAACCGTTAAAAAAATTACAGTTCATTATTAATAATAAATATCCATACGTAAGTGAGATGCTGCAGTATACTCGCTGATTATCAGTTGTTTAAAGGTTTTTTATGATAACTAAAGGTACTTTACGTGAGTTCCGAAAGAGTTCTGTTCCTCAAACCCGTTAAAAAAACTACAGTTCGTTGTTAAAAGTAAATATCCATATGTAAGTGAGATGCTGCAGTATACTCGCTGATTATCAGTTGTTTAAAGGTTTTTTATGATAACTAAAGGTATATTAGGTAAGTTCCGAAAGAGTTCTGTTCCTCAAACCCGTTAAAAAAATTACAGTTCATTGTTAATAATAATTATTCATATGTAAGTGAGATGCTGCAGTATACTCGCTGATTATCAGTTGTTTGAAGGTTTTTGATGATAACTAAAGGTATATTACGTGAGTTCCGAAAGAGTTCTGTTCCTCAAACCCGTTAAAAAATTACAATTCATTGTTAATAATAAATATCCATACGTAAGTGAGATGCTGCAGTATACTCGCTGATTATTAGTTGTTTTAAGGTTTTTGATGATAACTAAAGCTATATTGCGTAAGTTCCGAAAGAGTTCTGTCCCTCAAACCTCTCGATAAAATTATGATTCATTCTTCATAATAATTATCCATACGTAAGTAAGATGCTGCAGTATACCTGCTGATCATCAGTTGTTTAAAGGTTTTTGACGATAACTAAAGGTATATTACGTGAGTTCCGAAAGAGTTCTGTTCCTCAGAACCGTTAAAAAAATTACAGTTCATTGTTAATAATAAATATCCATACGTAAGTGAGATGCTGCAGTATACTCGCTGATTATCAGTTGTTTGAAGGTTTTTGATGATAACTAAAGGTATATCACGTCAGTTCCGAAAGAGTTCTGTTCCTCAAACCCGTTAAAAAATTAAAGTTCATTGTTAATAGTAAATATCCATACGTAAGTGAGATACTGCAGTATACTCGTTGATTATTAGTTGTTTACAGGTTTTTGATGATAACTAAAGGTATATTAGGTAAGTTCCGAAAGAGTTCTGTTCCTCAAACCCGTTAAAAAACTACAGTTCATTGTTAATAATAAATATCCATACGTAATTTAGATGCTGCAGTATACACGCTGATTATCACTTATAAAAAGGTGTTTGATGATAAATAAAGGTATATTACGTAAGTTCCGAAAGAGATCTATTCTTCAAACCTCCCGAAAAAATTATGATTCATTGTTTTTAATAAATATCCATACATGAGTGGGATGCCGTGATCAAAGTAGAATGTCTGGGTCGTATGTAAGTGTTTAATGTTGACCTAAGGTCCTTTATTCACGATGCGGAACAGTTATGTTTTAGTTATTCTTAATAATAACAAGCCATTGTTATAAATAAAATATCCTAATACGATAGTATGAATGTGATGCTCTGATATGTTCGATTATAAATCTTGCAACTGCGCTCAAGCTTACATCGGTTTCATTTTTATAATTTGTTTTATGGCTGTTAATGTAGAGTTGCTTCTTTCGCCGTAAAGCATTTTATGTGATGCGCCGTATTGTGCATCTACAGGGATGCAAGTTCGAGGTTTTATCACATTTCTACATTATAAGTTGAATTATCTAACATAAGGCATTTCTTACTCTTAGCGTTACCCGGAACCAACGACGAGGACGTGGTAAAATCTGGCTCCATAGCTTTTTGTTTCTTATTTCGCTTTTGTTGTATGGTTTTTTTTCCTTTTAAAAATTTTTTTTTTTATTTCACTTTTGTCTTATCTTGTTTTGTTTCATTTTTGTATTAATGTGTTTTTGTCAATTGTACTTTTTTCATGTTTGATTATTGTAATCTTTCTGTTTACTTGTTTTTCAAGCATATATTATATATACGTAACATATTTTAAACTTATAATATATATACGTAACATTATTCAAACATATAATATATTAACATAACATTTTTCAAACATATAATATATTGGCGTAACATTTTTCAAACATATAATATATTGACGTAACATTTTTCAAACATACATATAATATATATTTTCTTTGGGCCCGTATCATATTTTTTATGATATATTTTATCTTATTATGAAAAGATTCTTTTTATCACATTGCTGAGCAAGGACGTTGTAGAAAATGAGGTTTGACTGCACCTACATTCTCTTAAACTTAAGATACCTAACTTGCTTAAAAATCATAACGTACAAAAAATCATCTTGGTAAAAAATAATACGCTATTATTATTGCCGTGCGTATTTAAATGTCACCATACTTTGAAAAAAAATAACATGAATAAAAAATCCAATAAGATAAATAAAACGAGTCTGTTTTTTTTTGAAAATCAATCTGACATCGAACATTGCGAATCCTTTATTCGTTTGTCTCGTCTTCCTCATTTTTAACTTTTTTCATCTGTCAAAACGTATAGCACGAGGTGGGGTTGGATTACTGTTTTGTCGTTGACACGATCACGAGTTGGTCCCATATCATTGTACTCGTACCAAAACATGCCAGACTTCATGAATCCCGTATAATGTCCTGCCGACCAATGAGCGGCACCTGCTAGACAATAGATTTTGTCATTGATGGTTACATAATTTTCCATTGCCTCTAGCGTGTGACGTAGACGTTCATCCCTATTTGTATATCGATCGTCAGTTACCACACTTGTATCGATAATCAAATGTGGTCCATATTCGATATTGTCCTCGATAAGATTTTTACAATTTCGGCACGTTCGATGTGTTTTGTGGCCGTCATCGACTGCTTGCTGCATCGAACCCAAACCGTGGCATAAAATGATGTCTATGGCCCGTATTCAGAGTCGTAACTTCCTTTCTGAGCATAAGCTTAAGTCACTGCTTACACGCATAGTCGCGACTTGAGCACGATCTTTAGCAATGACTAGAGAAAGAACTTATAAAAGTAGAGCTTCATAAAATATGATTCACAGTCACTTCTTAAGAAGTGTAAACGCAAAGTCAAATAAGATAGACTTAAGTGACTGTCATAAAGTGACATTTATGTGAAAGTGAGGTTCAATCGTCAAGTCGACTAGTTATGGCTTAAGACCGGATCGCGTCTTAAGCTACAAAATGGAATAAGAAGAAGAAGAAGAAGGGACTTAAGTGACTATCATAGGAAATATACGTCAAAGTGAGGTTAAATTGTCAAGTCAACATCGGAGGTAACTTAAAACTTTGCCTTTATATAAATAAATAAATAAATAAATATAATAATGAAGGTAAATATAAATAAATAAATAAATATTAATTTAAATCACCTTTATAATATTTTATAGCTACTTTTGGCTGATACAATGTTCGTATCGCAACCCACTTTATCCAGAGTGGTCTTTGCACGGAGCGTGTTCTAATTTAAATGATTCTCATTTATATTATGTTTGATTATTAATCAAACATAATATAATTTATATATAACATAACATAATTTAAATCAAATCAAAATACATTTTCCTCAGCGTTTACCGGTAGTACCTAGTTCGAATATTTTAATGGACTTCGCTTGAGATTACCATTTTGATCAAAGTTTTACAGTTTCAGATTAACAAATTTGAAATTAAATAGAGAGAGAAAGAGATAGTCAAAGCAGAGACAGAAATTCGACCTTGCCAGATCTAATGTGGGAAAGTACTGCTCAAGTAATAAGAACAATAATTATTCAATTCTGCAATAAATTACAGGTAATTAATAAGTGTTTTGTCTATAAAAAATGTATTTATCGAAAATAAGTTGCGACCTAAGTGTTTAATGTTTTGTAAACTTTTTCGTTAGTTTATCGAGGAGTAAATGACTAGAGCGTAGCGATACGACTACCTCAAGTGCATAAAGTATGTTCTATATGTAAAATCTCTACTTTACAGGTGATATGTCAACAAAATTTAAATTTTATCGATTGCTTCGTGGGATACCCCGGCTTAATTCCCGACAACAGAGTGCTTCAACGGTCAGACATGCAAGCGATATGTAATACCGAACGGTATTTCCCCAACAATATCCACCTTCTTGGCGACGCTGCACGCGCAAATCAAAAACATTTGCTCGTGCCGTTCAAGAATAATGGCCGGTTGACCGAACGACAGGAAAATTATAATACTCGATTATCGTCGGCGCGAATGACCGTGGCACGAAGTATTGGCCTATTGAAAAGCCGTTTTCGTATTTTACTCGACAGACTTCCGGTTAAGCAAATGGATATTGTACCGAGCTACAGTATGGCATGTTGTGTTTTACATAATTTTTGCTTGTCAAACGGAGATCAATTCCCTTACTTGTGAGGAATGATATTGAAAATATCAATGAAAATATAGAAATAAATATAAATGTACGCAATGAAGGAATAATCAAGCGTAATGTAATAAAAGACAATTTGTCATAATTTTTCATTGTTCTTGTTCTTATGTTTCAATCATGACGTCGATGTATATGAACGAAAAAAAACTAATGAATGGAAATATACAAAATTTATGAATGTAAATAATAAAATGAGAATCATGAATAACAATTAATCGCTATTTTGTTATTATTTGTCATGCATCATTGTACACGTCGTTGTAAAAAATAAATATTTGTAAACATAGTTTGGCAGTATACATCGCAGATCATTTACTTATTTTTTATTTACACTGTATCCTTTGCACATAGGAAAAACAATATATAATTAAATATACTCAAAATTTTAATCTTCGAACATGAATAAAACGTAACGAAATAAACTCAAATTTATTATTCTAAAAACAAATAAAAAACGTAATTAATTAATATTAATTAATTGATATGAGTACATATATATATCTATGTATACATATATATCACCGATAAATCATTATCATTCATAAAATCATCATCACACTTTCGTCATAAATAAATATATAAATAAATGTAAATGAATAAATCATATAAAATTGCGAGCGACGAAAGTCGCAGATAGCATAGATAACAAGAGAAGAACTAGACAGGATAGTTATAGAAACGAAGTTATTAATTACAAGGACAAGAAAAGTTATCGAGAAAATAATTGAGGGAGTCGTGAGCGAGAACTGAAGACGAGTGGACGTACGGGAGAAAAAGAATATTAACGTGGGGGTACGTTTACTTATGTTAAATAAAAAGCTTTCTCATTTCTCGCATCGCCATTACGCTGCCCCGATAACGGTTGGCAAAGAGAAAAGAAGTATAACATTTGTGTTCCTTCGACCCGGAATATTAAAATTTTTTAGACATGGATTCAGACGACGAACTTCAAAATTTATCGGATATTGACGACTTAGACGATAATTTAAATGTAGAAGCCGTTCAAAGACGATACATTCGCGATGGAATGAATCCTTTTGAATATTATAACAACTTCGAATTCAAAAGACGGTATCGTTTTGATAAACATTCGGTGCGTTTTGGCATACTGCCAAAAATTGAGGAAGGCCTTGCGCGACACAACAATCGTGGATTACCGATTCCTCCGGTGATGCAGCTTTTACTTTGCCTACGGTACTATGCAACAGCTAGTTTTCAGGTATTTATAATTTATAATTTTCTATTACTGATCAATAAATATATTAAATATAAATATATATAAGACGTATTCAACGGGAAATCGGCCACTTTCGATCACGACCAATTTGAATTTTGCTGAAAATGTTGGATGTTATACTACCCGACTAAAAGCATTTTGTGGATTTTTTCAAATTTTTATACCCAATCGAAAAAAAGTTATGAATTTTGAAAAAGAAACGTCTTTTTTTTTGTTTTCGGACATTTTCAAACGCTCATAACTATTTCAAAAATTGGTTAATCGAGACGTTTTTTTTTAATTTTTTGTTTTTAAACGCGTTTTTCAGAAAAAAAAATAATAATAATATTCAAGTCATATTCTATAAAAAATTTCATTTTTTTAGAGAGAAATCTCAATATCTCAAAAACCCTATTTTTTATTTTTTATTTTGCATTTTGTGTTGAAACTTTGATTTATTCTGAGTTTAATGCCGCAAGATCTATAGTGGGTGGATTTTGTTTCTAATTTTTTTTTCGATTGAAAACAAAAAAATTCGTTTTTTCGTAATCTAACATTGTTTTGTCGATAAAATAAATTTCAGTTCACATATCTTAGTTAACATATTACATAAAATTTATTATTTATTATAATAATATAATATATTAACTTAAATTTATTAAGATTTGTTAAGATTTTGAATGAATATCGTAGATATGTGAACTGAGATTTATTTTATGGACAAAACAATGTTAGATTACGGAAAAATAAAATTATATTAATAAATATAATAATAAAGGTAAATATAAATAAATATTAATTAAAAACAACGCCTTTATCATGTTTTATAGCTACTTTTGGCTGATACAATGACTGTATCGCAACCCACCGTATCAAGAGTTGTCTTCCGAGTTAGCGTTCTTCTGGCGAGGTTGCTGCGGACGTTCATTAAAATTCCTAATGACCAGGAAGCCCGTATTGAAAATCGGAGACTCTTCAGGGATCTGGGCAGAGGAAATGGAGCAATCGGGTTACCAGGTATCGATGGTGCCATTGACTGCACACACATCCGACTGGTTTCAACAACATTTCAAAACGTCGATGAAGTGTATAGAAATAGAAAAGGATATTTCTCGCTAAATGTCCAGGTAAGTTTTCCATCGTTTATATATTTCATTTCTGTTACATATATAGAAAATAACGTCAATTGTTTTCAGGCTGTTGTTGGCCCGAGAACTGAATTTCTTGATATTGTTCCTGAATGGCCTGGGAGTACTCACGACAGCCGAATTTTTCAAAATTCGCGACTGTATATGAAATACAGAGAGAGACGCTTGCTTGGAATGATCATTGGAGACCGAGGATATCCATGTCTCAATTTCCTGATGACTCCTTTAGCGAACCCTCAAACGGAGGAGGAAATAAGGTAAACATTTTCAATATTTAATTACTGGGTATTAACTTAATTGGAAATGAACGAATTAGTTCGAATTGTTATTAACAATAAAGTTTTTTCAATCATTTCAATAAAAAACAATAAATTGTGTTTACAGGTATAATGAAATACATATCCGAACAAGAATAGTGGTAGAAAGATGCTTCGGCATCTGGAAGAGGCGGTTCCCATGCTTGTCGAAGGGACTAACAACCAAACTCCTCGGTTCCACGACAACTGTCATTGCTTGCGCGGTACTACATAACATGTCACTATTATTTAATGACGCATTGCCTGAAGTCGACGAAATATTAGAAGATGATGATTTTCCTGTCGAACCTGCACAGAATCTCGAAGATGTGGATGGTTTTGCAACTCGAGAAGCACTAATCGCGCGCCTTTTTAATTAATTCAAAGTTTAATTAGTTCAAATTAAAGGAACTAAATATGTAAATAATAAAATAAAAACGTTATTATTCAAAAATATGAGTATTTTATCTCAAGTTGAAGAACATTTGTTAAACATTAAAGTTAAGAATATAAGATTATAACAAATTGGAGACTTTGGATATGGATTTTTAATATTCTCGCATTTTGTCATAAGTATACATGTTAAAACAAAGATAAACAGAAAACATAACTAAAACAGATATAAACTTTATTGACAAATAATTTAACCAACAAAAATTAAAACTATTCAGTCATCTTCTTCAGTATTCGGTCTCTTTGGAAAAGGAACAACAAAATTCTTTCAAATACTGCATTTGAAATGCAGTATTTGAAAGTGCTTGTATGATATTTAGCTACTTATCAATATATTTTTCTTTCAAATACTGCATTTCAAATGCATGCTTTTCTTTTTCATTTTGTATTTTTATATCCAATAACACAGACTCCTGTTGCAATAATTTGAGCCTCTCCTGATGATAGAGTATTTCCAATTTCTGTTTGTCGGTATCGTGATTTTTTTTTATCGCTCTCAATTCATTTTCGTGGATCAATGTGCAACGGATCCGTTCAATTTTCAAAAGATTCTCCTCGTCATTTTCTTGGTTTGCCACCGCACTAATCCTTCCTCTTTTGTTCGAAGTAGATGCTAAAAAAAGATCGATATTAACTTTTTTTCACATGGAGCCGGTCAAACAATTTTATACTAATATTACTTTGATTATCATACCCGTAATTTGTCTCGGACGTTTTTGTCGAGACACGTGCGGAGTGTCAGCTACTTCTGAACAAACAGAAGACCCACCGTCGGAGATGGCTGTCAACGGCCCCTGTTTCTTGATTATCCCTTCTTGGCTTCCTTGGATGTCTGCTTCTTTTTCCGCAATCAAGTCTTCGATGGTGCACTCATCGTCCAGTACTGCAAATTCTCTTTCTGTAAATTTTATAATTGGCGATCAGTTCAATGCTTGAAATTTAATGTTGAATAAATTATAAATAATCAAAACCTTTGAAAGAATCCTCAGATAAATTTGATGAAAAAATCGTTGGCGCGTTTATCAATAAATGCGGAGTTAACATCGCCACGTCAGGATCTATTCCTATTTCTGGCATTTCGGGCCCACCGCCTGTTGCCATTCTCGATTGTTTTTGTTTTGTCAAATTATTTCGTTGTATGCTTTTCATGTTTGCCCACATTTTTTTAAGCTGTTTCACTGTTCTCTGTAATGATAATATATTTTCTTGTTAATTACAAATAATGTTAAACAAGTTTGCACAGATAAATTAATTTATATTTATTTATTTGTTAATAGTGGATCATTTATTTTTATTTGATTATTTATTGAGATATTAATATTTACCTCTGCAGAAATTATCGATGACGAATTATATTCTTCATGAACCCGGTTCCACGCCTCCTCTTTACTTTTCAGTGTCGAAGCGTCACTTTTCTTTAATTCTATTACATGAGAGAACTTTTTTAAAAGATTTATGAAAAGTCGTTTTTCATTATCAGAAAAATGTTTTTTCGACATTTTTATTGAAATTATAATATAATTTTTAATCGGAGAGAGAACGAGAAAGCTTGTTTTTTAAAGTTTTCTATTTGCCTACACCGGTCTCTCGTGTACCCCCACGTTAATATTCTTTTTCTCCCGTACGTCCACTCGTATTCAGTTCTCGCTCACGACTCCCTCAATTATTTTCTCGATAACTTTTCTTGTCCCTGTAATTAATAACTTCGTTTCTATAACTACCCTGTCTAGTTCTTCTCTTGTTATCTATGCTATCTGCGACTTTCGTCGCTCGCAATTTCATATGATTTATTCATTTACATTTATTTATATATTTATTTATGACGAAAGTGTGACGACGATTTTATGAATGATAATGATTTATCGGTGATATATATGTATACATAGATATATATATGTACTCATATCAATTAATTCAATATTAATTAATTACGTTTTTTATTTGTTTTTAGAATAAAAAATTTGAGTTTATTTCGTTACGTTTTATTCATGTTCGAAGATTAAAGTTTTGAGTATATTTAATTATATATTGTTTTTCCTATGTGCAAAGGATACAGTGTAAATAAAAAATAAGTAAATGATCTGCGATGTATACTGCCAAACTATGTTTACAAATATTTATTTTTTACAACGACGTGTACAATGATGCATGACAAATAATAACAAAATAGCGATTAATTGTTATTCATGATTCTCATTTTATTATTTACATTCATAAATTTTGTATATTTCCATTCATTAGTTTTTTTTCGTTCATATACATCGACGTCATGATTGAAACATAAGAACAAGAACAATGAAAAATTATGACAAATTGTCTTTTATTACATTACGCTTGATTATTCCTTCATTGCGTACATTTATATTTATTTCTATATTTTCATTGATATTTTCAATATCATTCCTCACAAGTAAGGGAATTGATCTCCGTTTGACAAGCAAAAATTATGTAAAACACAACATGCCATACTGTAGCTCGGTACAATATCCATTTGCTTAACCGGAAGTCTGTCGAGTAAAATACGAAAACGGCTTTTCAATAGGCCAATACTTCGTGCCACGGTCATTCGCGCCGACGATAATCGAGTATTATAATTTTCCTGTCGTTCGGTCAACCGGCCATTATTCTTGAACGGCACGAGCAAATGTTTTTGATTTGCGCGTGCAGCGTCGCCAAGAAGGTGGATATTGTTGGGGAAATACCGTTCGGTATTACATATCGCTTGCATGTCTGACCGTTGAAGCACTCTGTTGTCGGGAATTAAGCCGGGGTATCCCACGAAGCAATCGATAAAATTTAAATTTTGTTGACATATCACCTGTAAAGTAGAGATTTTACATATAGAACATACTTTATGCACTTGAGGTAGTCGTATCGCTACGCTCTAGTCATTTACTCCTCGATAAACTAACGAAAAAGTTTACAAAACATTAAACACTTAGGTCGCAACTTATTTTCGATAAATACATTTTTTATAGACAAAACACTTATTAATTACCTGTAATTTATTGCAGAATTGAATAATTATTGTTCTTATTACTTGAGCAGTACTTTCCCACATTAGATCTGGCAAGGTCGAATTTCTGTCTCTGCTTTGACTATCTCTTTCTCTCTCTATTTAATTTCAAATTTGTTAATCTGAAACTGTAAAACTTTGATCAAAATGGTAATCTCAAGCGAAGTCCATTAAAATATTCGAACTAGGTACTACCGGTAAACGCTGAGGAAAATGTATTTTGATTTGATTTAAATTATGTTATGTTATATATAAATTATATTATGTTTGATTAATAATCAAACATAATATAAATGAGAATCATTTAAATTAGAACACGCTCCGTGCAAAGACCACTCTGGATAAAGTGGGTTGCGATACGAACATTGTATCAGCCAAAAGTAGCTATAAAATATTATAAAGGTGATTTAAATTAATATTTATTTATTTATTTATATTTACCTTCATTATTATATTTATTTATTTATTTATTTATTTATATAAAGGCAAAGTCTTAAGCTGGCAAAGTCTTAAGTTACCTCCGATGTTGACTTGACAATTTAACCTCACTTTGACGTATATTTCCTATGATAGTCACTTAAGTCCCTTCTTCTCCTTCTTCTTATTCCATTTTGTAGCTTAAGACGCGATCCGGTCTTAAGCCATAACTAGTCGACTTGACGATTGAATGTCACTTTCACGTAAATGTCATCTGCTATCTCCGACTTTCGTCGCTCACATAGGTTATACGTTGAGATATGTTTAAATTCTCGATGTCCCAAGTTTAAGCCTGGTTTTCAAGCTCTAATTTTATTGGTTCGTATAACGGCAAAATCATTTAAGCCTTTACTTTATCAAGACGTTCTTAAGCATCTGAAAGATGCTTAAGAACGTCTTAATTGTTGACTGTGAATATATAACATCTTAAGCACTGCTTATTAGAATAAGACATTCTTAGTAAAGATGTGATCAAGTTCATGCTCAAGATACGACTCTGAATACGGGCCTATATTAATGCCGAAAATGATATTTTCATTTTTCACCTCGTATCCACATTCACACGAAACTGTGGTCTTGTAGCTCGGTATATCATTGAAAATGTATTGGGCCAAGTGAGCCACGTTGCACTCGCTATCTAACTGTTTAATATTTCTCGTAAATGAGTGTATGTCGAAGAGTCCTGTCTTCGATAATATCTCTGCTCGCTCTCGGTAATGTGAAGCTGAGATTTTCTGTTTTTCTATTAATATTTTGCGAGCCAGTTGAATAGTGCTATTGGTACAAGTTTCCAATGATTGAGAATATACTTGGTTCGCTGCCATTGCGCTCATTACCAAATGAAAAAGAGTATCGAAAGCGCATGTTCTTTTTATATTCAGCCGGAGATCACCCATTATAACCGGTTTGCAGAACAGACCGTTTTTAAACAACGGAAGTTTTTGCACCTTTGTATTCTTTAGATAATCCCATTCTGGACATTTGTCCATATACCCGGACTTTCGTATTCTTTTCTTCACCGGGGATTCTTCTAATTCTGCGATCGTTTGTTGTTCTCTCTCTGCTTTTCCGCGCCAATCTTTACGCGAATTCCAAATGCTGCATTCGTCGGTTATGTCTGAATGAACATTTTTATTATGTTTCTCATCATCGGTATATTTGCCGTTATCGTGCGACGAATTTTGCTCATCGGGGGAAGATAGAAATTCGACGATGGCATCGGTTTCTGATTCTTCGGCACGTTTGTTACCTGCGTCAGTTACATCCTCATAGATGGTGCCTTCATCTTCTGCATCTTTTCTTAAGATTGGCGGCAAATCACTTGGTTTATTGTTAGATGCAAATTTAATTTTGCCATCGAGGTAGTTTAAATGATGCAGGACGAACTTGTCGATGCGCATTGACAGTTGTCCTTTAAAGGCGCGACCTTTCAAGTCGGCAAACTCCGATTCTACCGACGAAGACGTGGCAACTTTTTCGCCTTTGCCGAAATGACGTCGCATGATATTCGTCCAAAGTGGCAAAAAAGGGAGCAACTGTTTTGTGACTCGTTGGGCGAAAGCAGGATTGAATAAGGCATTGATTACACTTCCGTCTTTCGATATTTTGCCAATGGCTTCTGCCTTTAAATATCGAGACTTTGCCCACGTGTTCCAATCCGTATCGATGATGTCATTTTCCTCATCGGTATCCTCGGTTCCTCCATCGCTACCCATACCAGCATTTTCAACATCGCTGTCAATTTCTTTGAAGTTGACTCCTTTTACAAGATCAGTCAAGGCTCGCATATGCATTTCGGATGGTACTGCTTGTCCCCCGACGGCGAATCCAATCGATTCGCTTAACGCTACAGCGAGCAATGCTTCAATGTAAGTCGTTACATTTCCGAAATCGTCCATTTGGTAAATTTGGCAAATGCAACGCATATAAAATCTGCGTGCTGCAATTACTGCCGCGTTCAGGCATTTCCATCGAGCCACCATTGCCACAAAGTGACTCACATCCAATCTGATATAGGTTGCCGGAACTTCCGAAAATCCTTGCGCAACACAATTGTAGCATTTTTGCAAATATTCTTGCAAATCGTTGCATTTGCCAAATTCCTGCGCAATGGCATTAACTAAGGCTCGCCCGAAATCGCAAACGACTATAGGCGGCCGAGGCACACCTTTGGTGAGAATGAATTTTAAAAAGTGCGCTATTATAAATTATCGTTGATCAGCTGACACCATTTGGAACACCGGGACACTGCCCTCTTTCATTACCACCATACATTGATACAAAAAGATGTGTGGGTCGTGCCTAGTTAGACGTTTTGCGATTCCTCCAGTTGCGTCAATCGTCATAATGCAATCTGCATTTTGTCGGCACCGTGCGGTGTACATCTGTTGTTGTTCAGGCAACCAATATATGCAATAGAAAGTTAGTAAACTTATGATATGTATGGAACCCGCGTATTTGCCATTCTTCGCTTCGTTCAATAAATTGAGAGGCGGATTTGCTGTCTCCAAACCCTGCACTTTCAACAGTTGCTGCTCTTTTGCTTTTCGAAGCGTGGCTGCATGAGGTATGATCGGGAGATTTTTACCGCCGAATTTTTTCATTCGTTGGGCCGCCTCGCGTTGAAAAATGACAGCGTCTTTTCGTTGTTCAATTAGCTGATTGGCTACTTTTTCACGACGTTTACCTCTCAATTGCCTTTTTTTCTTGCCTTCGTGCAGAGCAGGTCGAATATTTTCAATGTCACATAAAAATATCACGTCGACATCCTTTGCTGGTATTTTTGGGACTCGGCCAGTTATTTTTGCTTCGCACTCGACGCAGTAACCAATAAATTTTGCGTAGCATGCTGCAGTAGCCGACGGTGTTACTAAATTGTTTTTGAACGAAAAGACGCAGTCAATCGACCCATGCCGTTGACATATTCGTTCGGCAATTATGTCACCCCATCCTTCTCGCAATTTCCAGTAGATACGTCCACCGGAAACTTTTTTTTGGGGGTCATATCTGACCACTTGTGCGAAGACAAAACTAATTTAATTTGTCTGGAGAATACACTTACTGATAAAGACGCATTCTTATCGCAATTCGAATTGTCCACAGCTGCGCTTAAAGAGCTAGTATCGGCACTATCCAGATTTCCTGGTTCTATTTCGATACTCTTCATCACCATTGCTCGGAATCCGTTACGATCCTCGTTGACGATGGTGTATACGAGGCGCGGCTGTATAAGTGATCCACGTAGTGCCATACGGTTGGCCACACGTATATATACCGAATTTGTCGGTGGTAAAATTTTGCCATACGTATCTAAAGTACAGCAATCTTACTGTAGCAAAATTTCCTGCAATATATCCTTATTATACGGCATTTTTACACTGCACGATTAACCTGAACTAAAAAACAAAGAAAACTTGCCAATATACCGGGTGTTTCACCTAACTTGACCACCTTAAATATCCCGGTAATTATCAACGTCACAAAAAAATGTTCCAGACAAAAGTTGTACGGTGCGAAAGGGTTCATCAAGTGCGATCTGGTTTTTTATTTCGGTGGAGGCGTTTACGCACACTGAAGGTCACCTTCACTTTTTTAAGTGTAATGGTATTTTTTCTTTCAACCATCTTGTAGATCACCTCAATCTGCATAAAAACATTGAGGGGACCAACGCCATTCAAGGTCATTCAAGGTCAGTATCGATGATACAAATCTAAATATTTCGGATCATTATCAAATATTTGGTAGTCTTATAAAGACGTCACAAAAAAATATTCCAAACAAAAATTGTACTGTTTTAAGGGGGCCATCAAATACGACCAATTTTGTTTGTAAAAGTAACGGTGATTTCACGGTGCGTCAACGCCTCCACCGTAATAAAAAGAATTGTTCATATCTGATAGTCCCCTTTACACAGTACAACTTTTGTTTGGAACATTTTTTTGTGACGTCTTTATGAGCTTTAGGTCGGTCGAACCAGAGACTCGGATCTCAAACCTCAAATTTTCGTGACTACCGATTGAAATTTTGAGGGTATAGGTAATTTTTAATTCCAAACAAGTTTTTCGTCTTAGTCATTTTCGAGAAAATTGTGCGCTCGCGAGAAAAAAACCTGTGTGTGTGTTCTTCACACACGTAAGAAGTAAATACTTCATGTATCCAGCCTTTCGCCTGAATGAAAAATTAAAAATATAATCCTTAAAATAATCGTCAAGATCATTAAAAACAACATTTAAAAAAATTGAAAAATTGAAAAAATTGTGTAGGGGAGCCTGATGAGGCTGACGCAGAGACCTGCGGAGCCTATTGAAGGCGCTCGGACAGCCTACAGAGTCTTTCAGAGACCCTGCGGAGACATACACAAGAACAACAAAAATAATTTTCATGGAAATAATTACAATTTCAAAGAATACTTAAAATAACAATTTAAAGCAATTATCTAAATAATAATTAATTTTATCCGAAGGACTGTGCAGGGCTTTGCAAAGCCACCTACAGCCTCCACAGGCCTTCTACAACCCTGCGCAGCAGTTTCGATAGACTGCGCAGGGCTTTAGAAGGCCTCCTACAGCTTCCGCAGGCCTTTTATAGCCCTGCGGAGTCCTTCAAAAACGCTGTGGGGCCTTTGGATACAATAAATTATTATTTAGATAATTGATTTAAATTGTTATTTCAATGATTTTTTGAAATTGTAATTATTTCCATGAATAAGTTATTATTTCAAAGAATACTTAAAATAACGATTTAAAGCAATTATCTAATTAATAATTTATTTTATCCGTAGGACTGCGCAGGGCTTTGCAAAGCCTCCTACAGCCTCCACAGGCCTTCTACAACTCTGCACAGTGCTTTCGAAGGCCTCCTACAGCCTCCGCAGGCCTTCTACAACCCTGCGCAGCACTTTCGATGGACTGCGCAGGGCTTTAGAAGGCCTCCTACAGCTTCCGCAGGCCTTTTATAGCCCTGCGGAGTCCTTCAAAAGCGCTGTGGGGCCTTTGGATACAATAAATTATTATTTAGATAATTTATTTAAATTGTTATTTCAATTATTTTTTGAAATTGTAATTATTTCCATGAATAAAGTTATTATTTCAAAGAATACTTAAAATAACAATTTAACGCAATTATCTAAATAATAATTTATTTTATCCGAAGGACTGCGCAGGGCTTTGCAAAGCCTCCTACAGCCTCCGCAGGCCTTCTACAACTCTGTGCAGCGCTTTCGAAGGCCTCCTACAGCCTCCGCAGGCCTTCTACAACCCTGCGCAGCACTTTCGATGGACTGCGCAGGGCTTTAGAAGGCCTCCTACAGCTTCCGCAGGCCTTTTATAGCCCTGCAGAGTCCTTCAAAAGCGCTGTGGGGCCTTTGGATACAATAAATTATTATTTAGATAATTTATTTAAATTGTTATTTCAATTATTTTTTGAAATTGTAATTATTTCCATGAATAAAGTTATTATTTCAAAGAATACTTAAAATAACAATTTAACGCAATTATCTAAATAATAATTTATTTTATCCGAAGGACTGCGCAGGGCTTTGCAAAGCCTCCTACAGCCTCCGCAGGCCTTCTACAACTCTGTGCAGCGCTTTCGAAGGCCTCCTACAGCCTCCGCAGGCCTTCTACAACCCTGCGCAGCACTTTCGATGGACTGCGCAGGGCTTTAGAAGGCCTCCTACAGCTTCCGCAGGCCTTTTATAGCCCTGCGGAGTCCGTCAAAAGCACTGTGGGGCCTTTGGATAGAATAAATTATTATTTAGATTGTTATTTCAAATTAGCAGCACAGCGCTTTCGAAGGCCTCCTACAGCCTCCGCAGGCCTTCTACAACCCTGCGCAGCACTTTCGATGGACTGTCGATGGACGAACGCACAATTTTCTCGAAAATTACTAAGACGAAACATTTGTTTAGAATTAAAAATTACGTATACCCTCAAAATTTCAATCTGTAGTCATGAAAATTTGAGGTTTGAATCCGAGCCTCTGGTTCGACCGACCTAAGTCTCATAAAGACGTCACAAAAAAATATTCCAAACAAAAGTTGTACTGTTTAAAAGGGACTATCAAATGCGACCAATTGTTTTTTATTACGGTGGAGGCGTTGACGCACCGTAAAATCACCTTTACTTTTACAAACAAAATTGGTCGTATTTGATGTCCCCCGTAAAACAGTACAATTTTTGTTTGGAACATTTTTTTGTGCCGTCTTTATAAGACTACTAAATATTTGATAATGATCCGAACTATTCAGATTTGTATCATCGATACTGACCTTGAATGACCTTGAATGGCGTTGACCCCCTGAATGTGTTTATGCAGATTGAGGTGATCTACAAGATGGTTGAAAGAAAAAATACCATTACACTTAAAAAAGTGAAGGTGACCTTCAGTGTGCGTAAACGCCTCCACCGAAATAAAAAGAAAGATCGCACTTGATGCCCCCTTTCGCACCGTACAACTTTCCACTAGGACATTTTTTTGTCACGCCAATAATTATTGAGATATCTAAGGTGGTCAAGTTAGGTGAAACACGCTGTGTAATATAGTATAATTAATGATTAAACGAACTTACCTAAGTGAAGTTCAATCATGATTGTATGAAGCGCCTCTTCCGAATAGATCATAATTGTAGTACCCCCTACTTTCACAAGTGTCTCCATCAATTCAAAGCTAGGGAAAAACTTGTTCCCTATGTCCCGCGGTTGGCGCTGCCTTGCGTGCGTCCGCGGCCAACTTCATTTTTGAAAGCTCTGCCGTAACCTGAATTACGGGTATCTCCCTCGAGATAAATGGGAGGGAGGGACTGATCTATTCGGAAGAGGCGCTTCATACAATCATGATTGAACTTCACTTAGGTAAGTTCGTTTAATCATTAATTGTATTTCGCGCCTCTTCCTCTAGATCATAATTGTAGTTGTTTAAAGTCAGTTACGGCCGACCATAACATAAAAAATTTTCAATAACTCTTTATTACAACAATTTTACCTTAAACGTAATAACGCACCGTAATGGCTAGGAAAGAATCTGTGTATTGCTGTCAACCTTTAGCTATACTTGGTTCCCCCTTTTGGGCTTTCTCTTAAGTTCTCCTTTCTCTCTTTTTCCCTATTCTCTCTTTTTTTTTTTTTTTTTTACATTTCGAGCACGGCTTCTGCAAAACAATTTTGTTGCAATTTAACGTCGCGGTCATAGAAACGCGCGAAGGCTAATGATTCTCTTGACCAGCCCGCTGTTCTCCGTATGACGTCGATGCTGACGCCCTTACGTTTCGCCGCTGAGGTCGCGGCATGCCGCGTACTATATGCCGAAAAAACATTAATGTCTACCCCGCTCTTACACATCACGTCCTTGATCCATCGACTGATTGTTTGTGTGCCCACTGCTTTATGTGGTTTCTTAAAGGAAATCAGCAACTTTTCGTTTAACCCTCTTCTTACTTCTTTGGTTCTTTTTAAGTATTCAATTAGGACTGAAGCAACACAGATCGTTCGGTCTTGACTGAGAAACGGAAGTCTCAAGACCGGTTGTTTTTTCCCCGGACCCGACGTTTTTACGGTATCCGGAATCTTAATCTCTACTGAGTTAGCGTTAGTCTGATAAATATTTCTTGTATCGATTAAGGAAAGCGTTTGCGGGCGATGCCCCGTACTTAAAGCTAATAATGTAATCAATTTCAGAGTGAGCTTCTCGAGATTTATCTCTTCGTTTGGAAACCAGGCTGCTAGATAATTTAAAACAATTTTTGGGTCCCAAGTTGAGTCGTACTTGGGTGCTGCCGGTCGTAGTTTTGCTACTCCTCGAAAAAACCGTTGAATTTGCTCGTCTTTTCCTAATTCCGCTCCCTTAATTAGAGAAATGGCAGACCTGTAGCAATTCAAAGAGCTGTAGGAAGCTCCTCTGTTGAATTCGTCTGCGAGGAACGACAACACGTTGTTTGACGAGACGTTGAAAGGCACCCGTTCTTCTTTTTCACAAAATGCCCACCATTTTTTGAGTCCGACGTTGTACTGTCGAACTGATGACTCCGACAAAGAAGCTATTAAAACCTCCATTGCTTCGACCGGTACTTTCTTCCGGACGAGTGCTTCCCGCAAAGCCTGCCGGCAACCAGCGTAAGCTGGTGCGACAACGGGTGTTTCTCTCTGCGGGCAGAACGAAGTAAATTGTCATCTGGCTCAAAAACTATCGGTTTTGTCTCGAGAAGCGATAAAAATAATGGGAACCACGGCTGCCCTTCCCAGTATGGCACGACGACTATCCCGCTTGCCTCTTCCCTCTTAATTTTTTGTAATACTCTTAAAATAATCGAGAATGGAGGAAAAGCGTAGAAAAACCACTTTTTCCACTCTAGGGTAAACGCATCAACCGCCATCGAGTCGGGATCTCGTCGCCATGATACATAACGATGACATTTTGCATTCGCCTTAGAGGCGAATAGATCTATTTGTGGCTGGCCGAAGGCTCGAACCGTCTTTTGAAATGCGCTATTTGCAATTTCGAACTCTGTTTCTGGCTGTAATCGCCGCGATTCGTCATCGGCCTCTACGTTTTCACTCGAACGTATATATGCTGCCGTGATCCAAATTTCTCGCCTCTCACACCACTGCCATATTTCTTTGGCCAGAAAGCTGAGGTCTTCATAACAACTGCTTCTCATACGATTATGTATGCAATCGCTGTTGTATTGTCCAGGCGTAACAAAATGTTCGTGCATCTCTTGTTTTTTGCAAAGCATTTTAACCCGAAAAAAGCTGCTCTCAACTCTAAAATATTAATGCGTGACTCCAAATCTTTGACGGTCCAGAACCCGTGACTCCGGCGGCCTTCACAGAATACGCCCCACCCCGTACGCGAAGCGTCTGAAAAAATTTCTAATTCGTGCATCGGTTCGATTATTGGCGCACTAGCTATTCGAATGTTATGTTTCCACCACTCGAAATCTTCCGTGAGATTTTCGGGGATCACCATCATCGAGTCAAAATTATTCGCGTTAGCTTCGAGCCTACGTTCTCTTACTTTCTCGAACCCCCTTACGTACGTAGATCATCCCGTATTTTAAAGCAGGGCACCGCGAAATTAATGTTCCCACGAAAGATGCAAATTCCCTTATTTTGCAACGGCTTGTTTTCTCAAATTTTTTAATTAAGTCAAGCGTGCGTTGTGTTTTTTCCTTAGGCAACTCTATCGCCATCTTTTTGGAGTCGAACACTAACCCTAAATATTTACAGCGTTGAGTTGGGATCGCACGACTTTTTTCCTGATTAATTACGAACCCTAATTGTTGCAGCAATGCTTTCGTTTCGCGCATATTCATCATGCACTTTTCGTACGTGTTTCCTATTACCAGAATATCGTCTAAATAAAAAACCGAGATAAAACCGCGTTTTCTTAGACAACTTGCCACCGGTTTCAAAAGTTTTGTAAAGATATACGGTGCTATGTTTAACCCAAAAGGTAGGCATGTGAATTCGAATAACTCTCCCCTGTATGAAAAACGTAAAAATTTTCGATAATTTTCTGCAATAGGTACGAGATAGTACGCGTCCTTTACATCTATTGTCGCCAAAAAATCTCGTGGGTTGATCAACCTCTTCGCGACCTTCCAATCCTCGAGCTTAAAATGCTCGGTTGACACGAGTTCATTGAGCTTTTTAAGGTTAAGGATTAGTCTGTATGAACCATCCGGTTTCGGTGTTAAGAAAATATTCGACAGGAATTGATCTGAAACCGGTGCGCAACTAACGATCGCACCCTTTGCTCTTAATTTGTTAATCTGATCGTTGATCAATAACCGTTCTTGCGTCGACCACTCCGGTTCAATCGGCGCTCGATCTTGAGAGGGCCGTGCCGTGAACGGAATTTCCACGCCTTGGATCCACTTCTGGACTACCGAATCCTTCGTGACCCTTGACCAACTGTCCGCAAAGAGCCGGAGACGACCCGCTGGCTTACTTACAATTAGTGCTGTACTCAGCGACGCCTCGTCGCTGGTCGGTTCGCATCCCTCCGATAGTACGGTTTCCTTGTCTCCGACGGTCTCGATGTTGTTTGTCGATGCCCGCTCGATGTTGCTCCGCGTTTCTTGTACGCCGGGCGACTCGGCGGGCCCTTCCAGTTTTTTGGTCTTTTTTGTGTGTTGTTAATTTGTTGCAACGGCTTCGACGGAGGCTTCAGATCTTTCAACGTTTTCTCTAGACTCTTCGCCGTTCTTATTTTTTCCTCTAAATCCCCGCCGAAGAGCCACTCATCCACCGAGGTGTTTGTGAGCGTTGTTTTCAACGATGAATTTAAGTTCGCGAGAATTAGATTTTTTCTTGCCAACGATTCCTCTCTATGGATTGAAGCGAGCATTCTTCCCGCGTCGCTCAACAGTTCGAGTAAAGTAATCTGTTGTGAGTTATCGATTTTAATTGTCACCGAAATCGCTTTACCCACGGCTGCCAAACAGGCCGCTACTCGTTCTTGTTTCTCCATAATCCGCTTGTCCCGTTTTATTGTATTTTCTTGCACGGCGGCGGTGATTTCGGCGTTTAGTTTCGGGATCTTAATAACCGTACAATTTTCCGGCACCGGATACTTTTGTAGAAGCGTCTTAATTTCTTCGTCTGGGAGACCTTTTTCGACAATTTCAGACCAGCGAAGAACCACGTCCTTATGGACCGCAGCATCCGTCTTCTTATCCGCTTCCAAGCGAGCTCCCATTACACTCAGTAATTCTTGCTGTAACTCTACCTCGTGTTCCGGAATCGCTTTTTCTTTTAGGTTATCCCATTCCTTATCCTTTGACGTTTCTGACGTTTGTATATCCGTCGGATTTCCCCCCAATGCCTCCGTTGTCGGTCCACGATCTTCATTTACCTCGTTGCTGGTCGTGTCATTCTTATTTTCGTCCTCCGTTTGGCCCCGTCCTTGGACGCTCGATGTCCACTGTCTCGATTGTGAACGAGATTCTGAGCGTCGTGCTGTGGGTAAGGAATGAATCGAGCCCTGTCTCGCCGGGGATCGTGTTGTCGTTTGCCTGCGAGCCCTCGAGCGCTCCGCACTTTTTGACGTAAAACGCCGCAATCGATCTCGCGATCGAGAATGTTTTCTCCCGCGCGAGCCTCTTCTCGGACGGGACCGTCCTCTCGAGCGTGAGTATCTTGTAGAGCGCGAGCGACTTCTCGAATGCCGACGTCTCGTTCTCGAACGGCCAGAGGCCTCACTAGACACCGAACGAGCCGGTGTGTGCCAATGCGTCAATCGCTCACGAGAGTGTTGGGACGAGGAATCTCTCCGCGCTCGTTGAGATGACGATGTCGATGACGTTCTCTCCGCCGAATGTCTAGGCGACAGATCCTTCGACGAGAGTCCCGACCTCGAGCGTCTTGATGAATGTTCTCCTGAAAAACCCCATTCACCTGCAATTGCGCATTTCCCCGTGTTCTTTTTTGTTTTCACGAGCGATCGAACTATATGGGTCAAACCCCGTTCGTCGAAGTTTGTACCGTAACCCATCGTCAAACGAGGGTGTGTCTTCTGGGTGAAAACCCATAACACCGTGTCAACGATAAAATCCTTGACACATCCAATAATATTGGATCGGTACCCGGCCTTCAATTTTTTCAAAAAAACGTTTTGTGCCTGAACTTCCTTTCCTTCTCGACCCTCAAAAGTGAGGTTAGTTCGTACTTACGACGTTCCTCTCTCTCTCTCGATCCAAATCTTCTTTTAGCCGTCGAATTTTCCGCCGCAACTCTTTATTTTCCTTGTCCTCCTCCGATCTTGTCTTCTTCTTCTTACTTTTCTTGCCCATAATTGATAATTATGTGTTTCTTTACGCAAACCTCGTGTGAAGACACTTGCATCAAGCGAAAGAATGAAGTTGGCCGCGGACGCACGCAAGGCAGCGCCAACCGCGGGACATAGGGAACAAGTTTTTCCCTAGCTTTGAATTGATGGAGACACTTGTGAAAGTAGGGGGTACTACAATTATGATCTAGAGGAAGAGGCGCGAAATACAATAACTTGGTAATAACGAATTCGCTGTGTGCAAGACTGGTAAGGCCCTCTGGTGACTCGATAGCCGCACTTTTCCTGGCTTATTTCCGAATCTTAGTGTCTAATTATTTTGATTTCTCGACCATTTTCAAAGGAGCTACCACCGCAAAACAAATTAGTTGCAGACGTATCGAACAATTTTTTCTGTAAGTAAATTATAAAAAATATGTTTATTGATACTAAAGTTCATCGTATTGGTTATGTATGTCAAGTTATCGATATTTTGAGTATCAGAAAGTAATGGTATTTCTGTGGACTTTTAGGTACATACTCGGTTTTCTTCATGAGTGTTATATTGCATACTGGATTTCAAAAAGTATTTCATAGCATAAATTTTCAGCCTGAAACGCCAAGAAAAGGCAAGGATTTGGTAAATGCCGGACATGTTACGAATGTCGAAGAGCACAGAGAGCCAGGCGTTGGTATTTTTATCACACGTGATGTCATTAGACAAACGTCCGTTACGAAAAAAGAATATCGTGTGGAATTACATGTAAGTTTTGAATTGTATTGACATGCTTTTTATGGGTAATAGTATGCAAAAATAATTTAATAATTAAAAATGTCCTTATTTCAGATTAATACTGCTCGGCACATCTTATCAGTTTCGTGTAACTGTGTATACGGAAATAGTTCTAAATGTAAGCATGTGGCAGCTCTTATTGAGTATGTTAATAATGAGAAAAGTGAGTCTAAAACAAATCACGAACAGTTATGGGGTAAACCTAGTGCGAAAAAGCAAAAGCTCGAAAAGTATGCCAAAGGCATATTCTTTTCTGAAATGTATCCTCCACAAGGTGATTTAGAGATTGAGCAAACTGAGGTTCAGTTGTCGGAATTGACAAAGCGATCTGCGTTAAAAATAATGATTTCTGAAGGCACACAAGATGAAGTGGAAGAGTCAGTTAAAGATTTGTTGAATTCTATAATTATTAACATAGATTTGGAGAGCAAAAAAGCGGATTGTAAAGCATGCGTTGAAACTTTTTTGACTCGCTGTACCACAAAAAATGTTTATTCCAAAGAAATAGTTATTCTTGGAGAATTAAAAGACTTTTATGAAAGGGCCATTAAGCTATCAAAAAACCAAATTCTACAATTAGCCTCTGATACATTAGAGCAATCAGAGTGTGATGAGTGGTCAAAAATTCGATATTTGAGAGTATCCGCGAGTAAAAAGGCTCATTGTATTAAAAGCAGAGTAAAGAAGACTGTGGAGTCACTGATCGGTGATATGCTATTTCCAAAGGAGCTCGATATTCGTGCTACTAGATATGGGAGAGAACACGAATCAAAAGCCCGAGAAATGTATAAATCTTTATTTAAGGTTAATGTGGTGAATGTAGGCATCGTAATAAGTGAAAAACAGCCGTGGATGTGTGCTAGTCTCGACGGAGTCATCATAGAAGATTCTACAGTTACCAAAATTGTTGAGATAAAATGTCCTAGTCGTTGCGAGAAAAAAAATATTGTCGATTTTAGTACAAAAACATGTAATGTGTCTTATTTGAAATTTGATGGTCACAAAGCTGAGCTACGAGAAAGTTCAATTTACTACACACAATGTCAAGTACAAATGTACATTTCTGGTGTAGATTTGTGTGATTTATTTATCTATACACCCATTCCAAATGGAAGTATTTGCATCCCTGTTAAACGCAACGAAATATTTTTAAGTAAGACTGTGATAAAGTGTGAAGAATTTTATTTTAAATATTTTCTTCCTGCATTACTGAAAAAAGTGCAAATGGATAATGTGAAGTCTAAGTCAGCTCGTTGCTTTAACGGAAAAAATATTATCAACAAAATTTGATAGCTGAAGAATTACGTAGTTGATATAGTTTGATACATAGTTTGTTATAGAAGATATAAAATGCCTTCTTAAAGTAAGATGTAAATAAGTTTAAATAAAACAAGATGTGCGTGAAGAGAAACTTCATTAAATGTTAATTTTTTTCCATTAGAAATTGATGTATTAAAAATTAATTTAAGTATTATCTGATTAACATAAAACATATAAAAGAAATGATATATTAAAATGCGTAAAATAATATGGTTTGATTATTTATTTATGTACAATTGAAAACATGTTACAAAATATAAATTCTTTCGTGGACAATACTACAAAATAGATCATTTCACGTGCCGTCATGTTCACCAAAGATAGGTGGCTGTAAATTAGTCAGTACGCAACAGATGTGTACAATGTTATCCATATTATCAAAAAGATATTCAGGGATTTTATCTAAAATTTTATAAACTCTTAATCTCTGTATAACTCTCTCAACGTGAATTCTAACTTTTGCTATGCTATACGTGGCTTCAGTCTCTTCTTTGCTAAATGCTGATTTTTTTTCCAAAAACGGAGGCATCACAACGGTTACCTTTTTTCCTTTCACATCCACTATTTCTTTAATTTGCGGAAATCCTTTGTCTGCTAAAACAATGTCACCTCCTTCGAGTAAATCTATCAAACCTGATTCCACAGTTAACTGGGAATCGCTTTTTCTTCCACCAGCAACTTTGGATTTAAAACTAATGAATCCAGATGGAGTGATTCCAATAAGCACTTTAGCCGTGAAGCCTTTCTTATAGTTCGAATAACAGAATATTCTGTTATCGACTTTCGAGGGACACTGAATTCTAAATTCGGTACAATCTATTATCACTCGAGTATTTGCATAATTTGGCTTAAAACATTCTGGCATAGAACGCAGTACAACAGATTTCTTTGGCCAAAAAACGAAATTTTGTGTAGCAGCAGATAAGTACTTCAAAACGGCAAAAAACACTCTAGACACGGTCGTTCTGTGTACGTCAAATAAAACGGCAATCGCTGAGAATGTCAAATCAGTTTTAATTTTCATTAAAAAAAGGAGAAGACGATTTTCTTTCGAAAGCTTACTATGATCGGAACCGTCATTTAATCGATTTAGTAATAAATTAAAATTCTCAAACGTCACTCCAGCGAAATCTGAAAGTTGTTCTTCTTTTTTTATTGACGAATATCCACCGAATCCAGAAAATCTTGGAGTATTCAAGCCGTCATTTTCTAGGTTGGGTCCTACGCTTACATTTACGTAAGTCTTTGTTTCTGTGCCACACTACTTGTCTTTAAATTTATTTCTGTTTGGAATTTTTACGGGACTTGAATGTTCATTTATATTCGTTTGAATTTCAGCATCCCACAGACGTTTTCCTTCGAACCCAATCCTGTTACATATAAACGTTCTGTCAAATGGCTCGTTAATAAAAGTTGTAACTTGACATCCTTGATCATTAGTTGACTTGATGCTGATGTGCTCCACTTCAACATCATCTAATGCACCTCGAGTTCCTTCACCTAATTGGAGTGACGGTTCAAGAACTTCTTGCCTGTCGGAAGCGACTGTACATTTTATGTTGTTTATTCTCCGCTTCATAAAACGAGCATGTCTGCAACAAAACGTATAATAATCTGGCATTTATATTATACTATATGCTATAATCTGGCTTTATGGTACTCTCATTGACTTGTTTTATTAATTAATACACGAATGAAATCATACCTATTTGCTGCCGTTCGTTCATGTACGCTTTTTTTCATATATACTGAAGGAAATATTGTCGGTACATAACTCGGGCTGTTTTCTTCTTCTCCTTTTTCATTTCCAATAAAATGATTACTGCATATATAATCACACCTTTTTGGCACCCAAGGTGAACCATCAGCGCTGTGACAAATCAATTTCATTTGTTATGTTATGAATAATTGATTTACTACTGTACATGAGCATTACAATATCGCGTCGCTACTTTCAACGTTTACTGCATTAATAATAAAGAGGTTATGTTACTTACTTTTTCCTTTTGACAGCGGCTATCCACTTTTGTCTTTGCTGCAGCTTATGTGATGCCGTTGGAAATGTATAAAATTTATACGTACTATTTTTCGTAGTGTTTTTGCAATTGACTACACAGCAATAACGAGGGCTCATTGTTGTTATATTTTTATATGTGGTACTACTCAATACTGTTGCCGTAGCCGCTGTTACTACAATTACCAGGATTATTGCCTACTCCTGCCACCATGGGCGCTGTCATAGTTTCATCTATCCCCTCCAGTCTAATGCACACCACGAATACAATATAATGAATATATGCCACGCGGTCGTCTTTTCGTATATAACGTCTTAACAACACAACTTCTTCATAACACTTCCTAATAACGTCTTCACAACTCTTCCTAACAACAACTTCACAACTCGATATCTCACTGAACTCTATCAAATCACGTATTCACAACTCGACGTCTTACTCGTATCTACCCTTTGTCTCTAAGAATCGAAAATTGTCGCGTTTTCGATCCTTTATAAGGAGCCTTCCCCCTCTCTTCGCATTCGCACTTGCACTCGCTGCGTCTCTCTCTCTTTTCTTGCATGCGGATCGTTCCTTTATACGGCCCTTTCTTCTTCACGGCTAATCCCTCAAACACACAGCTCTCGCACACGCCCGTACAAGAACCGACACACGATAAACTACCGTACACGAAAATGAGGCAATATTGGTGTAAAAAGGAAATCGACCATTACGAAATTCCTCGATATTGGTCAAAACAATCAAAATACTGAAGCTACATTTTGCTCTTTAGATCTATCTAGTCTGTATGAAGAGCTGATATTGAAAAAAAAAATATTTTGTATTATTTATTTAACAAATGATTTTTCAATAAGTTTTTTAACTGTCAGTGAGTCGGTGGAAAAATAATCAAAAAATGTTGTCGGAAACAATATACTACAACAAAATTTCATCAATGTGTTTTGCTTCGTTATCGCGATAATAATTGTTTAATTTCTGTACGCGTTAAAAATCGGTACTCGGTGTGGCAGCCACGGGTATTACTTCATCGCACCGCGCGTTACGCGTATATGAATCCAACCTAATTTTCTCAAAAAGGGAATAAATAGCAACGTTCTTAATTGTTCATAATGCATATGATGGTTAAAAATTTCAAACAACACTGTCTTGTTGGAAGAGGAAGAAATAAGTCTATAATAAGTATACTTAACGACGTACTGTTTAACCCCGTATTAAATAGACGTTACAACAAAAAATCAAAGACAGTATTGTTTGAATTTTTTAATCATTACATACATGCATTATGAACAATTAATAACGATCCTATTTATTCCTTGTTTCAGAAAATTAGGTCTGTACACTTTGACAGATAAAAATAGTTGAAAATGAGGAAGACGCGATAAACGAATAAAGATTGGTAATGTTCGATCGCAGATTAATTTTGAAAAAAATACAGACTCGGTTTATTTATCTTATTTGATTTCTTATTCACATTATTTTTTTTCAAGGTATGGTAACATTTCAATACGCACCGCAATAATAATAGCGTATTTTTTTTAATAAGTTGATTTTTTGCGAGTTATGATTTTTAAACATGTTAATGTCTTTCAAGTTCAAGAGAATGTAAAGGTTCAGTCAAACCTGATTTCCTACGACGTCCTTGCTCAGCAATGTGATAAAAAGGATCCTTTCATAATGAGATAAAATATATCATAAAAAATATGATACGGTCCCAAAGAAAATATATATTATATGTTTGAAAAACAAGAAAATAGAAAGATTACAATAATCAAACATGAAAAAAGGGCAATTGATAAAAACAGATTAATACAAAAAGAAAACAAAAACAAGATACGAAAAAGTGAAATAAACAACAAACCAATTTTAAAAAGCAAAAAAAAACATCAAAAAACCGAAATAAAAAACAAAAAAATATGGAGCCAGATCTTACCACGTCCTCGCCATTGGTTCCGGGTAACGTTAAGAGTAAGAAATGCTTTATGTTAAATAGTTCAACTTATAATGTAGACACGTGATAAAACCTCGAACTTGCATCCGTGTAGGTGCACAATACGGCGCATCAGATAAATTTTGTTACGGCCCCAGAAGCGACTCTACATGAACAGCCATAAAACAAATTATACAAATAATCAAAACCGATGTAAGCTTGAGTGCAGTTGCAAGATTTATAATCGAACATATCACAGGATTGCATTCACAATATCGTATAAGGATATCTTACTTATAACAATGGCTTATCATTATTGAGAGTAACTAAAACCTAATAACTCTTCCGTAATGTGAATAAAGAACCTTTGGTCAACATTTAACACCTGCATACGGCTGAGACGTTCTACTTTAATAACGGTATCTCACTTACGTATGGATATTTAGTATTAACAATGAACTGTAATTTTTTTAACGGGCTTCAGGAACAGAACTCTTTCGGAACTCACGTAATATACCTTTAGTTATCGTCAAAAACCTTTAAACAACTGATGATCAGCAGGTATATTGCAGCATCTCACTTACGTGTGGATAATTATTATGAAGAATAAATCATAATTTTATCGAGAGGTTTGAGGGACAGAACTCTTTCGGAACTTACGCAATATAGCTTTAGTTATCATCAAAAACCTTTAAACAACTAATGATCAGCGAGTATACTGCAGCATCTCACTTACGTATGGATATTTATTATTAACGATGAATTGTAATTTTTTTAACGGGTTTGAGGAACAGAACTCTTTCGGAACTCACGTAATATACCTTTAGTTATCATAAAAAACCTTTAAACAACTGATAATCAGCGAGTATACTGCAGCATCGCACTTACGTATGGATATTTATTATTAAAAATGAACTGTAATTTTTTTAACGGTTCTGAGGAACAGAACTCTTTCGGAACTCACGTAATATACCTGTAGTTATCGTAAAAAACCTTTAAACAACTGATGATCAGCGAGTATACTGCAGCATCTCACTTACGTATGGATGTTTGCTTTTAACAACGAACTGTAATTTTTTTAACGGGTTTGAGGAACAGATCTCTTTCGGAACTCACGTAATATACCTTTAGTTATCATAAAAAACCTTTAAACAAATGATAATCAGCGAGTATACTGCAGCATCTCACTTACGTATGGATATTTATTATTAACAATGAACTGTAATTTTTTTAACGGTTCTGAGGAACAGAACTCTTTCGGAACTCACGTAATATACCTTTAGTTATCGTCAAAAACTTTTAAACAACTGATGATCAGCAGGTATATTGCAGCATCTCACTTACGTATGGATAATTATTATGAAGAATGAATCATAATTTTATCGAGAGGTTTGAGGAACAGAACTCTTTCGGAACTCACGTAATATACCTGTAGTTATCGTAAAAAACCTTTAAACAACTGATGATCAGCGAGTATACTGCAGCATCTCACTTACGTATGGATGTTTACTTTTAACAACGAACTGTAATTTTTTTAACGGGTTTGAGGAACAGAACTCTTCCGGAACTCACGTAATATACCTTTAGTTATCATCAAAAACCTTCAAACAACTGATAATCGGGGAGTATACTGCAGCATCTCACTTACGTATGAATAATTATTATTAACAATGAACTGTAATTTTTTTAACGGGTTTGAGGAACAGAACTCTTTCGGAACTTACCTAATATACCTTTAGTTATCATAAAAAACCTTTAAACAACTGATAATCAGCGAGTATACTGCAGCATCTCACTTACGTATGGATATTTATTATTAACAATGAATTGTAATTTTTTTAACGGGTTTGAGGAACAGAACTCTTCCGGAACTCACGTAATATACCTTTAGTTATCATCAAAAACCTTCAAACAACTGATAATCGGGGAGTATACTGCAGCATCTCACTTACGTATGAATAATTATTATTAACAATGAACTGTAATTTTTTTAACGGGTTTGAGGAACAGAACTCTTTCGGAACTTACCTAATATACCTTTAGTTATCATAAAAAACCTTTAAACAACTGATAATCAGCGAGTATACTGCAGCATCTCACTTACGTATGGATATTTATTATTAACAATGAATTGTAAATTTTTTTAACGGGTTTGAAGAACAGAACTCTTTCGGAACTCACGTAATATACCTTTAGTTATCATCAAAAACCTTCAAACAACTGATAATCGGGGAGTATACTGCAGCATCTCACTTACGTATGAATAATTATTATTAACAATGAACTGTAATTTTTTTAACGGGTTTGAGGAACAGAACCCTTTCGGAACTTACCTAATATACCTTTAGTTATCATAAAAAACCTTTAAACAACTGATAATCAGCGAGTATACTGCAGCATCTCACTTACGTATGGATATTTACTATTAACAACGAACTGTAATTTTTTTAACGGGTTTGAGGAACAGAACTCTTTCGGAACTCACGTAATATACCTTTAGTTATCGTCAAAAACCTTTAAACAACCGATGATCAGCAGGTATATTGCAGCATCTCACTTACGTATGGATAATTATTATGAAGAAGGAATCATAATTTTATCGAGAGGTTTGAGGGACCGAACTCTTTCGGAACTTATGCAATATACCTTTAGTTGTCATCAAAAACCTTTAAACAACTAATAATCAGCGAGTATACTGCAGCATCTCACTTACGTATGGATATTTATTATTAACAATGAATTGTAATTTTTTTAACGGGTTTGAGGAACAGTACTCTTTCGGAACTCACGTAATATACCTTTAGTTATCATCAAAAACCTTCAAACAACTGATAATCAGCGAGTATACTGCAGCATCTCACTTACGTATGAATAATTATTATTAACAATGAACTGTAATTTTTTTAACGGGTTCGAGGAACAGAACTCTTTCGGAACTTACCTAATATACCTTTAGTTATCATCAAAAACCTTCAAACAACTGATAATCAGCGAGTATACTGCAGCATCTCACTTACGTATGAATAATTATTGTTAACAATGAACTGTAATTTTTTTAACGGGTTTGAGGAACAGAACCCTTTCGGATCTTACCTAATATACCTTTAGTTATCATAAAAAAACCTTTAAACAACTGATAATCAGCGAGTATACTGCAGCATCTCACTTACGTATGGATATTTACTATTAACAACGAACTGTAATTTTTTTAACGGTTCTGAGGAACAGAACTCTTTCGGAACTCACGTAATATACCTTTAGTTATCGTCAAAAACTTTTAAACAACTGATGATCAGCAGGTATATTGCAGCATCTCACTTACGTATGGATAATTATTATGAAGAATGAATCATAATTTTATCGAGAGGTTTGAGGAACAGAACTCTTTCGGAACTCACGTAATATACCTGTAGTTATCGTAAAAAACCTTTAAACAACTGATGATCAGCGAGTATACTGCAGCATCTCACTTACGTATGGATATTTACTATTAACAACGAACTGTAATTTTTTTAACGGGTTTGAGGAACAGAACTCTTTCGGAACTCACGTAATATACCTTTAGTTATCGTCAAAAACCTTTAAACAACTGATGATCAGCAGGTATATTGCAGCATCTCACTTACGTATGGATAATTATTATGAAGAAGGAATCATAATTTTATCGAGAGGTTTGAGGGACCGAACTCTTTCGGAACTTATGCAATATACCTTTAGTTGTCATCAAAAACCTTTAAACAACTAATAATCAGCGAGTATACTGCAGCATCTCACTTACGTATGGATATTTATTATTAACAATAAATTGTAATTTTTTTAACGGGTTTGAGGAACAGTACTCTTTCGGAACTCACGTAATATACCTTTAGTTATCATCAAAAACCTTCAAACAACTGATAATCAGCGAGTATACCGCAGCATCTCACTTACGTATGAATAATTATTATTAACAATGAACTGTAATTTTTTTAACGGGTTTGAGGAACAGAACTCTTTCGGAACTTACCTAATATACCTTTAGTTATCATCAAAAACCTTCAAACAACTGATAATCAGCGAGTATACTGCAGCATCTCACTTACGTATGGATATTTATTATTAACAATGAATTGTAATTTTTTTAACGGGTTTGAGGAACAGTACTCTTTCGGAACTCACGTAATATACCTTTAGTTATCATCAAAAACCTTCAAACAACTGATAATCAGCGAGTATACTGCAGCATCTCACTTACGTATGAATAATTATTATTAACAATGAACTGTAATTTTTTTAACGGGTTCGAGGAACAGAACTCTTTCGGAACTTACCTAATATACCTTTAGTTATCATCAAAAACCTTCAAACAACTGATAATCAGCGAGTATACTGCAGCATCTCACTTACGTATGAATAATTATTGTTAACAATGAACTGTAATTTTTTTAACGGGTTTGAGGAACAGAACCCTTTCGGAACTTACCTAATATACCTTTAGTTATCATAAAAAAACCTTTAAACAACTGATAATCAGCGAGTATACTGTAGCATCTCACTTACGTATGGATATTTACTATTAACAACGAACTGTAATTTTTTTGACGGGTTTGAGGAACAGAACTCTTTCGGAACTCACGTAATATACCTTTAGTTATCGTCAAAAACCTTTAAACAACTGATGATCAGTAGGTATATTGCAGCATCTCACTTACGTATGGATAATTATTATGAAGAATGAGTCATAATTTTATCGAGAGGTTTGAGGAACAGAACTCTTTCGGAACTTACCTAATATACCTTTAGTTATCATAAAAAACCTTTAAACAACTGATAATCAGCGAGTATACTGCAGCATCTCACTTACGTATGGATATTTACTATTAACAACGAACTGTAATTTTTTTAACGGGCTTGAGGAACAGAACTCTTTCGGAACTCACGTAATATACCTTTAGTTATCGTCAAAGACCTTTAAACAACTGATGATCAGCAGGTATATTGCAGCATCTCACTTACGTATGGATAATTATTATGAAGAATGAATCATAATTTTATCGAGAGGTTTGAGGAACAGAACTCTTTCGGAACTTACCTAATATACCTTTAGTTATCATAAAAAACCTTTAAACAACTGATAATCAGCGAGTATACTGCAGCATCTCACTTACGTATGGATATTTACTATTAACAACGAACTGTAATTTTTTTAACGGGTATGAGGAACAGAACTCTTTCGGAACTCACGAAATATACCTTTAGTTATCGGCAAAAACCTTTAAACAACTGATGATCAGCAGGTATATTGCAGCATCTCACTTACGTATGGATAATTATTATGAAGAATGAATCATAATTTTATCGAGAGGTTTGAGGAACAGAACTCTTTCGGAACTTACCTAATATACCTTTACTTATCATAAAAAAACCTTTAAACAACTGGTAATAAGCGAGTATACTGCAGCATCTCACTTACGTATGGATATTTACTATTAACAACGAACTGTAATTTTTTTAACGGGTTTGAGAAACAGAACTCTTTCGGAACTCACGTAATATACCTTTGGTTATCATAAAAAACCTTTAAACAACTGATAATCAGCGAGTATACTGCAGTGTTGTGCCGCACGATTATCGTACTGCACTAATTTTTTGGGATATTCTAATGAAGGGTTGGAACCCAAATGAAACGTAGAAGAAAAAAGTATCGTGATTTATTGAAGTTATACAGAGAGAAAGGAAAGATGGATTTGTTAGGCAAATCCGTCGTACCGCACGTACAGGTTTAAGTTTAGATTCAGACTGCCTTAATGTTGGCTTGCTACTTCTTTTATAATGATATAAGTGGAGCAGCTTAGTCAACATTGTTTCGTTGTTTTTGTGCTCCAAATCTGGTTCACTTTATTTCCCAGATTTGGAGGTTATTTTTCGAAGTCATTTTTATTCGGAATTCGGCTGAGTCGGCGTTCGCGCGGCCTCTGATCGAAATCGATTTCATTGCGCAATGTCGAGTCAGCGGAATGTTTGCGTGTACTCGTTATATGTACTACTTATAACGTACTACTTATTATCGGGGCACAACATCCCTCCCCCCTAAAAGGAAAAGAAAATTCTTTATTTTATTTTCGCTCGTCTCCGGCGAGCTAGGTTTGCGTTTTTCGCTTAAAGTAGGTATATATGGCGTATCCAGCCAGGACGAGTAGAGATATGGTCCCCAGAGAGTACTGTCCGATCGTGTGGTACAGGTGTACCGGTGTAGGCTGACTCGGGTCCAGGTCCTTATTTATTTTCCTGATGCGAGCACCGAGTTGGTTCAGCTCGTCGGGGTTGCTTACAACTCTTTCCAGAGTTACTCCCTCGCAGAAGTCTACTACCTGCGGTATTGCTGCTTCTTCGTCCGCCGTGAGCGTTAAATTGTGTGCAGGCAAGTAGCTATTATCGCGTACTAGTTGCATCTTGCTCCTTGATGCCTTGATTTCGAAATTCCTCGTGCTGGCGGTGCATCGTCCACTGAGTGTAAGAGTTCCTGTTCCCCGGAGCATTACTGGTTTTGATGGTTCGTCATCACACGTAATACTCATGACCTCGTCATGCGGTGCTGCATACAGCCATTGTCCTAGTTGCTGTAGGTTGATGACGAGAATGTCCTTCAAGGTGATGGGTCGTTTTGGGCACTGGTGTCCTGAGGCCAATGTTCCGTCGGTGAACATGAGTACGCCGCAAGGCGCATTTTCGGTGATGTCCAGGGAAGGGTACCTGTTGCGGCAAAAGTATCGATTCCTTTCCTCCTTACACGTCTTCAGTTCCAGCCAGGTCAATCGCAGGTAATTTCCGTTTTCCCTGTCCACTATGACAGGATTTTCAGTCGTCTCAAAATAGAAGAATGTATCGTTTACTCCTTTGGCGGGAAGGGGGTACATACGATTTATGGTGAATTTCGACTGCTCTATTAGCGGTATTTCGAGTAGCAATGTTATTATTTCGCCTTTTCGGTAGGCTTTTGTTGTTGCCAGGCGCAATATTTCCGCTCCGTTTTCCCTCGTAACAGGTCCCGGAAAGCTGTGTCCTCTTGGTAGGTGCGGTAGTGCTTCGGTCAAATACTGCGCCAATCGCTATGGCGTGACGAGGGCGGGACTCACGGTCCCTGCCGTAACGCTGGCGAATAGGTCAACTACATCCTTTATTTCCCTTAGAAATGTTTCCACATAATTGTCCATGAGGGCCAAGCTTTCGTCGAAATGTTGCCTATTACGTAATGTTCCGGTTTTGTTATTCAGATATGTATCTGTTGAACGCACCATGTTGTATAGCTTGCCAAAATTTCGGTTAGCTGCGTGAGACGACCGATTGAATATTTCCAGCGTCGTTTCCACGACCTGGAGTTGCTTCTTCATCCCTTCTCTAAGGGATTCTTCTGATCCACGGATAGCGGCGATCTCCGCATCTAGACGTTCTCCATCTGCTGCATCCAGATTTCCGGTAATCGATTTCCAGACCGAACCTAGTCCGTCGATGAGTCCGCGTCGTGTACGTGAGTGGTCCGCTCCTACGAGATCATGGACCACTCCAACCTTTTCCTTAACATTTTCGGAAAGTCGAGCGATATTGTCTAGCATCTCTCCACAATGACTGTCGGGTCCTATGGCCATTTCACATTTCCTTCGAAATTCAGTGAGGAAATGAGAGACCTGTGCTTCCAAATGGGCCAGATGCGTCAAGTCGATCTGTACCGCGAGCGTCCATACGTCCGTGCAGAGTTCAATGTCCCGATTTGTTCGTAGTAGATTCCTGGGGCGTGCTTGAACTCTCTTACCTCGTACGGTGTACTCGAGTCAATGGCCAGCGATAGCTGACTCATCATTGTTACCCTGTAACAGTGTGGTCGGAATTTCACGTGCTGGCCTGTTGTGGGAGTTTGCGTTTTTTTCTGTTTTCTGGACGGGGGAGAAAGGCGGGTGTACAATATATATATATATATAATTTTTTTTTTCTTTTCGCTTCTTCCTCCTGTCCTAATGCTCGATATAGTTTTTCAGACGGTTCACATGTATTCGCACGTTGCGTCGACCTTTCCGGATCACGTAGTTGGTTGGCGGGTGAGCCTGTTCGATGATGTACGGGCCCGTCCATTTTGGCGTCAATTTGGCTGATCTGCCTCGTCGCACTGTCTCATCATATGAGAGAACCTTGTCTCCCACCTTGTAATCTTACGGCTTACTCTTTCGATCATACTGTACTTTAGCTCGCTCCTTTGCGACTTTTAGATTTTCTCTTGCGGATGTCCAAGCTGCTCGAAGACGCTCGCGAAGTTCCTGGGCGTAGTCGTCGTACGAGTAGGTGACCCTTGGTTCTTTTTGCAGTGCCGTTGGCAGATCTGCCTCGCTCCCGTATACAAGACTGTGCGGCGTATGGCCGGTGGCCGTATGAGGTGTGGAGTTATATGTGAACATGGCGTATGGCACCATTCGTCCCAATTTCCTTGATCCTCATCGGCATAATTTTTTTAATATTCCGCCAGGGTTCTGTGAGACCGTTCTAACGCGCCATTGGACTCGGGATGGTATGCAGTTGTTTGTATTTTTTCTATCTGCAGCAGTTTGCAGATTGCCTTGAAAGTTGCGCTCAGAAAATTCGTACCTTGGTCGGTGAGTACGGTCTCAGGCGTACCGTGTAGGCAGATGATTTTCTCAGCGAAAGCCCTAGCCACCTCGTTCGCTTGCTGGTTGGGAAGTGCGACGGCCGTACCGTATTTAGTCAGTAGATCCTGAAAAGTGAGGATGTACTTATTCCCCCTTTTCGTCTCTGGCAGTGGTCCTACGATGTCCATCGCGCTCTTCTGGAACGCCTTTGTTGGCGTATCCGTGATGACCATCGGGGCTTTGACCATGGGGCGGATTTTATTCCTCTGGCACTTATCACAACTCCTCACGTAATCCTCGACGTCCTTACGCATTCCTGGCCAGTCGTAATTTAGCCGTATTCTGTTCATCATTCGAGCTACTCCCTGATGCCCACCGAGGGAAGCGCCGTGATACTCGTGAAGTATTTTTTCTTTTTCCTCTTCACTCGGACTGTGCGCATCAGCTTTGTTGTCGAGCGAGTTTCGCGAGTCCGAACTCTTTGTTTTTTCGGTTTCATCTTCAAGCTTAGAACGGGTATCGTTTCCATCGATATTTTCTGTTTCCTTCGCTGACTGAGTTTTGCTTGCTTGTAGGCGCGTAGTCGCGCATATGCAACTTAACGCGTCAGCATTTGTATTTCGCTTACCAGCTTTGTATATGATTTCGAACTCATGTTCGGAGAGTTTTAATTTCCAGCGCATGAGTCTCGAACCCGGGTCCTTGACCCCAAACAACCAGGTTAAAGGCTTGTGGTCCGTTACCACCTTAAAGCGTGTGCCATATACGTACGGACGAAATTGTCCTATCGCCCATACGATGGCCAGCAATTCCTTTTCCGTGGTGGAATAATTTTTCTCAGCCTTATTTAAAGTTCTGCTGGCGTAGCAAATAGGCAAGTCTTCGCCTATGTCACCTTGCGACAGGATGGCTCCGATGGCTTTATCTGAAGCGTCGGTGGTCACAACGAACGGTTTTTTGAAGTTTGGATATTGCAATATCGGTGCCGTAGTCAAGGCGGTCTTCAGCTCCTGAAACGCCTGATCCTATGGCGCCGTCCATTTCGAATGCCGTATCCTTTTTAATCAGTTGCGTTAAAGGTTTGGCGATTCTGGAGAAATCTTTTATAAATTTCCGTTAGTATCCTGCCAACCCCAGAAATGATTGCACGCCTTTCGCATTTTTTGGTGTCGGGAAATTTCTCACGGCGTCGATTTTCCCAGGATCCGGGTGCACTCCCTTTTCGGAGATAATATGACCCAGGTACTGCTTCTCCTTGCGCAGAAACCGACATTTTTCGGGCTGAAGAGACAATTTGGCCTCTCTTAACCGTTGAAAAACTTCCCGGAGCCGCTTATTATGCTCGGATAAGGTCGCTCCGAATATCACGATATCGTCGAGATATACGTAACACTTTATGCCATCCAGCCCGGTTAACACGGCATTCATCAGTCTTTGAAAGGTTGGCGGAGCATTTTTCAGCCCGAAAGGCATTCGGAGGAATTCAAAATGTCCTTTGGGGGTGGAGAAGGCGGTCTTCTCCCTGTCCCCTTTTGCCATGGGGATTTGATGAAACCCCGATGCAAGGTCGAGGGTTGAAAAATAGCATGCCCGTCCCAATTGATCCAGAATGTCGGTGATGTTGGGCAATGGATAGTAACGGGGCATTCCATTGACTCGTATTGTGGCGTATTATCCGATCTCGTAGCATTTCTTCGGTCTGCCTCTGCACTTCCTGCTTGTGCGTTTCTGGCAGCCGGTAAGGGTGGACCTTAATAGGCAGCACCCCGTCCTTTAACGGTATGGTGTGTTCCATCATGTGTGTGCAAGGCAGCTTATCTCCTTCTGGGTGGAAGATGTCCTCATATTCCTTGCAAATCTCCCAGAGTGACTCTGATTCCTCTCGGTTGAGATCCGTGGTGTCCACCACTCCTTTTAATTTTGCAAAACGCGTAACCCATTCTGTTGAGCTGACCGCGCTTACGTCGTGCGTCGAACTCGGGTGCGTCCCGAGTACGACTGATTTTTCTGCTGACGGCAGCGGCTCGCGTTCCACTATAAGTCGTACGATTACCACTTCCTCGGCCGTCGTGTTTACTACACTCACCATGCAGCTGTTTCCCTGTGGCTTCGTGACGCAAGCCCCCAGTACGACTCCCTAGGTCAATACCCTTTTTTCGGCCACTCCGACAAAAGTGCAACCGGTGGCCGCGTACGTGATATTCTCACTGCGCGGCGGGAGCTTCATTTTCATTGTCCCTTGTATTAAGGGCATACGGTGCTCGTTAATGATTATTTCTTTTCCTCCTAGGATATTTACGGCGTGTTTTCTCATAAAGTCCATCCCGAGGAAACCACCAACTCCCAGCGGAATCTTGTCTGGTATCACTTGGAACAAGTGGGCGATTCTTCTTTTAGGAGTTACGAGATGCAGTTTTACCGCGCACAAGGCTTTGATTTTCTGACCCCCTACGCCGGATATTGAAATATTTGTTTCTTCGGCCTCAGTCCCGGATTTTACGGCGCTTCGGTTGACGATAGAAATTTGTGCTCCGGTGTCGACTTTCAGAGTCAGTATTCCTGTTTGACTCTCCGGCGACTTTATGTGGAAGTCGCTAGTTGCGCCATCTCGTTTTCCTGTCTGACTTATGAAGCGATCATCGGGGTTTGCCGAGATCATGTTTGCATCGTACGATTCAATCGTACGGTGGTCGTGTTTCGGGTGATGGGATACCCGTTCTGGTCGGTCCCTAACTTCCCGCGGCGGTATCGCTAATCGTTTCTTACAGTCCTTGTATTCGTGTCCCGTCGTCTTGCAGTATGAGCAGCTTGAATGTACTTCATTAATTCTGTGCGGAGCCTGAGTTGGGAGGCTGCGTCGTCCCATGGACTGTCTGCAGTCCTTCTGCAGATGTCCAATGCGTCCGCATGCGAAACATTTCGGGGGGACTGCGCTGGTGGATGGTAAGGAGCGGCGCGCGTCCTTTTTCTCAGTAGAGGCCTTTCCCACGTGTCCCATGAGTTTCTCTACTTCCATGGCTCCGACCACGGACTCGTGTAGACTCGGGTAATTTCTTGACCGCACTATTACCTGTATCTCCTTTTCCAATCCGTTCTCGAAATTCATTTGGGCCCTTTTTCGGGTTGCCTCCTCGATATAACGAGCGCCGTGCGGGTCCACTCCCGAGCACAGTGTATCACTTAATTCCATCGTTAATCGTTCCGCCCTCGTGGCATACTCGGAGACACTTTCCTTTGCTCCCTGTCGTAGTTGACAAAATTCATACTGCAGGGTGGCTAGTGTTTTCCGTCGTCCGTACAGAGCCTCTAGCTCTGTTCGCAGTTCGGCCAAAGAGTGTGTCGTTTTGTATCGCATTTCCCGCGAGGCCTGACCACACACTTTGCCACTTCTGATCAGGGCGAGGAGCGTATCTTGCTCTCTGGGATGTAGCTTGTCCCATACCGTCTCGCAGGAGAGCAAAAATTCGTCCAGATCGCCCGGATCTTTTCCTTCGAACTTCGGGATAGTCCGTAAGGCTAACCCCAGGTCGATATACCTAGGTTCTTCCACATAGGGGTCTGAGAATTGTACCCCCGGCCGTTGGCGCTGTGGCTGCTGCGGCCTCTGCGGATGTATCTCTTCTTTAATTTCACGAACGTCCGCGACCAGTTCGCGAACATCCGCGACCAATTCTCCGACCAGCCTTTCTAGGGTATCTAGGCGGAGGCTTGTGGTGTCCTCTGAAGCGGACGGTCCTGGAGGCTGTATGTGTATTTGCACCATTTCCTCCACTTCTTCTCGTTCGACCAGCAGGTCATTGAGAAGATTCCTTGCTACCGGAGGGAGTGCGACGCTCGGTAGTGCTAACCGGAGCCTTGCATCCCTCGGCGATTCCCTGAGGCTGATGTCCGGATGGTATTCCGAGTTTCCTTCGCTTCGGACCCTTCGCGACGCTCCTCGAGGTACCATCTCCCCTCTTGGGGGCGTACGAGCCAGCACGGTACGCCTGGGTTCAAACACGCTTTGATCGAGGTCGTGAAGATCATCCGACTCTTCGAATGCGGTTCCCCTCTGCGTATTAACTCCGTCCACTGGGGTCCTCGTGGTACTCATTTCCCTTTACTAGCGCGTCACTTATTGCGAGTATATTTTCACCTATATTTCTCGCGGCGTCCGTAGCGCTGTAGGGTTTAGGATACTAGTAATGAGAGAAAAAATGTGACTTACAGCCAGATTATTCTCGACATCCCAGGTTGATCCTATGTCCTGTACGTCGTTCCTTAGATACTCTCGTTCAGGTGCGTCTTCTTATCGTTCGGTGCAAAACAATTGGAGTCTGATTTCCGCACTGACGATGATGGTTCTTCTTCGGATAGAAGGGTCGTCCTTACGACGGCGACGACAATTTACTTTGTTCGTTTCACTTTAGAATCCCACCGCTGCCACCAATGTTTTGCCGCACGATTATCGTACTGCACAAATTTTTTGGGATATTCTAATGAAGGGGTGGAACCCAAATGAAACGTAGAAGTAAAAAGTATCGTGATTTATTGAAGTTATACAGAGAGAAAGGAAAGATGGATTTGTTATGCAAATCCGTCGTACCGCACGTACAGGTTTAAGTTTAAATTCAGACTGCCTTAATGTTGGCTTGCTACTTCTTTTATAATGATATAAGTGGAGCAGCTTAGTCAACATTGTTTCGTTGTTTTTGTGCTCCAAATCTGGTTTACTTTATTTCCCAGATTTGGAGGTTATTTTTCAAAGTCATTTTTATTCGGAATTCGGCTGAGTTGGCGTTCGCGCGGCCTCTGATCGAAATCGATTTCATTGCGCAATGCCGAGTCAGCGGAATGTTTGCGTGTACTCGTTATAAGTACTACTTATAACGTACTACTTATTATCGGGGCACAACAGCAGCATCTCACTTACGTATGGATATTCATTATTAACAATGAACTGTAATTTTTTTAACGGGTTTCAGGAACAGAACTCTTTCGGAACTCACGTACTATACCTTTAGTTATCATCAAAAACCTTTAAAGAACTGATAATCAGCGAGTATACTGCAGCATCTCACTTCTTTATGGGTAATTTGTTCATTACGATTATTAGCTATCCTGATTAGTTTAAAACGATAGAACTATGTGCGAAATAAGTTTAGAATGTAGAACTCTCTTAATTTAAGCTCTAGTACCCTCAAATTGATGAAATCCGATGAGATGCTAGGATCCGGTTTGCGAAGTTAGCATCTCATTTTTTCAAAATGCGGTTTCGATACTAAAATCGATGGAACTATTGTTAAAACTTATCAAGAACTGTAGGACTATGTGGGATGCCACCTTGTACGCAGTTTATTTGTGAGATGCTAACACTTGAGATGCTAACTTCACACACGTACTTACAGGTAAGTTCGTTTAATCATTAAATTGTATTTCGCGCCTCTTCCTCGAGATCATGCTGTAGCTGTTTAACGTTGGTTACGACTAATGTAAGGAGTAGCAAAGTACATACACTCCTTACTATTTCAAAACGAGAGTGAACTTAGATAACATATAAATATTCAATGAATATCATAAAATTTTTGATCAATTCATTCGAATAATCATTACCTTATGCATTTTGTCTGTTTAAGACTCTTAATGCAAACTCTGTTCTGCCGGCCACAATTTCTCTATTATAAAATTTTGCGAAAACCTAAGGATTTCTCGGACCAACCCGCGGTTCTCCGTATGCAATCCAAACTAACTCCACCTTTCTCTGCAGAAGAAGTTGTCGTGTGTCTAGTGCTATAAGCCCTAAAATAACTCGTATCAACACCACTGTCTTTTAATGTCTCCATAATCCAATGGCTTAGCGTTCCCGTCGATACCGCTTTATACGGGTTTCTTGTAGCAATCATTAGACGATTTTCTGTCCCCCTGGAGTTTTTAGTTCGCTCTAAGTAGGCGATTATAGTAACTGCCGGCATCAGAGGCATTTCCTCAAAAAACGGCAAAATTAAAAGTGGCTGCGTTTTCCTTATACATGCAGTTTTCATCTGTTCCGAAGTCTTGATATCTAATCGATCAGTTTTTGATGCGATATTTCGGCTATCAATCGCTGCCAAGGTTTGCATGCGATGTCCTGTTGTTAATGCCCTAAGCGTGAACACCTTACGAATCAATTTATCCACAGCCATTTTATTATTTGGGCCCCCTCTTTTAAATTCCTCGAGCGCTACGCCTGGATCCCACGTAGAATCGTACCTGGCCCTCGGAGGTCTAAGTTTTGAAACTCCCTTGAAGAATATTCTAACTTGTGGGTCCTCACCCAGCTCTGGTCCATATAGAAGTGCGCTTATAGACAGGAAACTATTCCGGGGTCCATAAGATGCACCATTGTCGAATTCCATAGTGAGAATTCCCAAAAACTCGTTCGACCGAACTCCTCAATGGATCCGTGCGTTCCTTTTGGTTGAAACTCCACCATCTTTTCAGTTCCGTCTCGTATTGTTTCAATGAGAACTCACACAGCGATGCCATCATAATATTCATACTTACTTCGTGCGCTGCTCGGATCTTGAGTGCTTGTCTGATAAGAGCCGTGCCACCAGGGTAAGGCTTTTCCACAACGGATGAGGCGCCCTGTCCAAGGATGTTAGCAAATTACAATTTGGTTTGAAAACAACAGGTTTCACTTTAAGCATAGATTCAAAACCGGGAAACCACGGTTGGGCCGGCCAACGCGGTACAACTACAATTCCTTCCCATTCTTGCATTCGTATTTTATGGAGAATTCACAAAATTATTGAGAAAGACGGAAAAGCGTAGAAAAAAGAAATCCACTTTACTATAAAAGCGTCAATTGCCCAAGCGCCAGGATCTTTCTTTCAAGATATATACTTTTGATATTTGGAATTTGTTCTTGATGCAAAAATATCTATTTCTGAACGCCCAAATTTTCGAACGATCTTTTCCCAGGTGTCGTCCGCCAAAAAAAAAATCGGTTTCAGGTTTCAACCGCCGTGACTCAATATCCGCTTCTACATTCTCTTTTGACCGTATGCACGACGCGAAAACCCACAGATTTCGACGCTCGCACCAATTCCAAATATCTCTCGCATTTTTATTCAATTTTGGAAATTGGACGCTGCCTTTTTTATTAATGTATGCCACTGTTGTAGTATTATCTGCTCTTAGAAGAACATCACAGATGCGTAGCTGACTAGCGAACCATTTCAGAGCAATTAGTGCAGCTTGTAATTCGTGATGGTTTATATGATGTTCTTCTTCGTTCCAAAAGCCATGAGCTTGTCTACCGGAACTAGCTCCACCCCCCTTCCCCCCTCCGTAAGTGAGGCGTCCGCAAAAAATTTCAACTTGGGGATCAATAATTTTCAAATTATTACGCGCCTTATTGATGAAAAAAGACCACCATTTATATTCATTTTGTAAGTTACGCGAAATGTGCATTATTTTTTCCCAAATCATCTCCATTTCGTCTAAGAGCTAATAACCTCGCTCTCTCGAAGTCTCTCATGTGCACTCTTCCATATTTCAAGGTTGGGCAACATGATTCTAAAGTGCCAATGAAAGAAGCAAAATCGCGAATTTTGCATCGGCTCATTTTAGGAAACTTTTTGATAAGAGCCCTGGTCTTTTCTACGTTATCAGGCGGAAGTTCGACAGACATGCGTACAGAATCGTATAACCGTCCTAAGAATCGACACCTAGTCGACGGTATAAAATTACTCTTTTTCGTGTTAATTAGAAACTCTAAGCGCTGTAATAAGGGCCGAGTCTCGTGAATGTTGTCAAGGCAGGTACGAAAATTACTTCCAAACATTAAGATGTCATCAAGATATATGACTGACATTAATCCTTTAGATCTCAAGTGGGATATAACGGGTTTCATAATTTTCGTAAAAACGAATGGCGCGGTATTTAAACCGAACGGCAAACATTGGAATTGCTAAATATTCCTTTGAAAATAGGATCTAAACAATTTCCTGTCGCCCTATCAATTGAAGTCAAATAGTAAGCGTCCTGAATGTCCAATGATGCCATAAAATGTCCCGGGCTCAACATTTTTTGCACCGTTTTACCATCCTCAAGTTTAAAATGTTGCGGTATTATACATTCGTTAATCTCTTTTAAATTGAGAATTAACCGGTGGCCACCGCTAGACTTTGGAATAAGGAAGATATTTGATATAAATTCGCCTCTACACGTGAGAGCCTCTTGAATGGCATCTTTGCCTTTCAATATATCAAGCTGAGCAGTATTCAGTCTAATCTCCCATTGTGACCACATTTGTTCTTTGGGAGGCACGTGTTGAATTACTGGTTTCGAGAATGGGATTCGATAACCGTTGACCCAGCTCAGTATGGTCTTATATTCGATAATTTCCGCCCAGAATCGTTTGAATTTCTTCAAACGACCAGCAGGATGACTTACATTTTCGCTCAGTTTCTCTTGTGAAACGACGACGTTGACCTCTTCTGCGACTGTTGACTGTTTCTCGATGAGCGTGAACGGTTCCATGACCGAGTCGATCTCTGCCACTTGACGCCGAATTGGTTTTCGGTTTATATCCCAATCGATGTTGCGGGACCTTCATGACCCGACGATTATGCCTTCGGAATCTTTGGCTTCAAGGACAAAGCGGAAGCCTCAAGATTTTTGCTGTCTTAATCCGTTCCGACAAATCCTCTCCAAACAGCCACAATTATGCGTCTGTTGAACTCAAGGATTCTCTAAACGAAACGTCGACGTTCTTCAGAATAAGGCTTCGTCTAAAGAGAAATTCTATGTGCTGCAAGTCAACGAGAATTCTCATTATACCTCCTGCGGTGTCGAGCAACGACAATTTTCCATCATAATTTAACGGAATGATCGATGGAATGAGCTTCGCCATACCGGCGAGACAAGCCGTGAGTCGATTTTGTTTCTCGATAATACGTTCATCCCTTTTTACAAGAGCTTCTTGAAGACAAGCTCTCAATTCAGGATTAAGCTTTGGAAGGTCCATGAATAAAGCATTGGCTGGTGGAGGAAATTTGTCCAATATTGACTTCCTCTCTACCGTTGGCAAGCCTTGTTTAATTATATCCTGGACTCGAATTGAGAAGTCAGAATGTATTGCCGGTGCTAACGCACGATCTGGCATGACGCGTTCTCCAATGAGTTGCAATACTTCCGCGTCCAGAGCAATCTCCGCATTTGCCGATTCGGTAGCGTCTATAGAGGCCGGCTGAGGGGCCGGAAAAGGGGGGGGGGAGGTTAACGTGTCCATCCGCATAGGAGAGCGGGAATCTGACTGCGCATTGTTATTGACACCCTCGTCTTTAGTTGACTCGTCCTCTGTATCTCGGTCGTTCACGATCTCTTTAGTGAAAGAAAAATGAGATGATGCTGACGAACGACGGCACGGCGTTCTCAAGCGACTGAGACGACGTCGTTTCTTGTCCTTCGACCGCTGACTTCGATGCTTATTTACCAAACAAGGTAAGCATGGTGTGAAACCTCCTTGCAAGGAGTAACATAAAATCTTGCAAGATATTATGTTAGTTTCGTATTTTTCCTCTATAGAGGTTAACGTCGTTGCGACCGATCTCAGAGGAGTCATCTGTGCAGCACGCCACGGCCATGTGTCTCGCGAAGACACCGTTCCTTTCGGAAAATCTGAGACCTCATATCTTGCAGAGATAGAGGTCTCGGCCGTTCGCGAGATGAGATTCCAGCGAAGAATTCCTAACAACGCGATTTGAGATGCACGACCATGTCCTTGATCGCGAACCCTAGCCTATAGGATGGGGAGAAAACACTCATACTTACAGTGATGCTTTCTTTTCCCTTTAACTTGTCCTTCTAAAAATCTCTCCTGTCTCTCAATCCTTTTCTCCAATTCTTTATAGATGTTCTCGTTGCCTTCTGCGTTTATTATTTCTCCTGTTATAACGCTCTCGTTTTCGTGTGACGTTTTCGGCACAAGAAAGAAGAATGACTAAACCAAGTGCCGCGCGAGTGGCGGACGGTTTTTTGTTTTTTAGTCTTTAAAATATGTGGCGACATCGGTATGAGGTAGGGGTACTACAGCATGATCTCGAGGAAGAGGCGCGAAATACAATTTATAAACACCGCTCTGCTAAAGAGCGAGTGTTAGCGATGTCTGTCGCTGTTCTCCTCCGTCCGCTAACACGGGCGGGGAGAGTATCAGTTCATAAGAACTGTTAGTCATATACATAATATGATTGCAAGAATTAAATTCTTGAATAATAAATATTTTTTTTTGCAGATGAAAAAATTTTAGTTGACCTCTAAGAATTATTAATTAACAAACATGTTAATTAATATGTACCTTGCTAAAGAGCGAGGGTACAGCGACACTTGTCGCTGTTCTCCTCCGTCCGCTACAATGGACGGGGAGAATTATAGTTTATAAGAATTATTAATTAACAGAAATGTTAATAATAACTACCTTGCTAAAGAGCGAGGTCACAGCGACGTATGTCGCTGTTCTCCTCCGTCCGCTAAAACGAACGGAGAGAGTATCAGTTTACAAGAACTGATTGTCATATTATAATATGATTGCGAGAAAAACATTTTTCTATAATACATATGTATTTCTTTACAGATGACTGGGGGTATATTACCCAGACGCATATATATATATATGTATATATATATAGCCGGAGCATTGTGCTCGGCTCTCGGCACCGCTTGTGTTTACTCTTTGCTTCTCTCTACAGAGAGCGGCAGCGGGCGAATACGAGTAGCCGCATATCGTGCGCGCGTCACGAGGCCCGGATCATCCACGGGGCTCGAGGGATATGGCAACTTGCCATAAACTAATTTTTACAAACATTTTATTTTCAGAAAATATTTGTATAATTATTATAAGATTAATTATAAGATATATTAGTTAATAAACTCGCTCTGTCAAAGAGCGAGGTGCCAGCGACGCCTGTCGCTGTGAGTCTGTCCACACAACGGACAGAGATAATTTTAATTACTAAAAATAACGAATTAACAAATATGTTAATTACTAAACTCGCTCTGCCAAAGAGCGAGATGCCACGACGTTTGTCGTATATTGTCTCCGTTCGCGAAAATGAACGGAGATAATTTTAATTGTTAATAAATGTTAATTAACAAATATGTTAATTACTAAACTCGCTCTGCCAAAGAGCGAGATGCCACGACGTTTGTCGTATATTATCTCCGTTCGCGAAAATGAACGGAGATAATTTTAATTGTTAATTAATGTTAATTAACAAATATGTTAATTAATAAACTCGCTCTGCCAAAGAGCGAGATGCCACGACGTTCGTCGTGGATTATCTCCGTTCGCGAAAATGAACGGAGATCGTTTTAATTGTTAATAAATATTGATTAACGGATATACTTCCGAAAACCCCCCACCTCCGATTGAGCTGTAATTTTGCACACTTATGTTTTGTGGCCTTCTGAGCACGAATATGAACATGAAAATTGGCGCAAATTTGATCTTCATATTAAAAATTCAAAAAAATAGATTTTGAAGGCGTTTTTCTATGTTATTTCAAGAACTACTGATTGGAGACTAAAATGTTTCCAACAAAAGTTGTAGATTATGTAAAAATACACATTTTATGTTGAAGACATTTTTTTGTACAACCAATTTTTTTCAAGCAAAACGGGATTCATTTAAAAATCTCGTTCTCGTGCTGGGGGGGCTCCGCCCCCTCCACCCCTGCAGGGGCTCTGCCCCTTGGCCCCGCCGGGGGGTCCCCCCCCCCGGACCCCCCCGTGGGTGCGAGTTGTAAGTAGTTCCAGTACCCAACAGTTAGTTTCAGTTGAGACTCGTTCCAGTAGCCAACAATTCATCGACAAGTCAGGGAGATATAGATATACCGCGCATGCTAAAATCCAATTTTCAAAATTTAATTTCTCGGAAACTATTGGCACGCGCCAAAAATCCCTTTAGGGGTTGTCTTAGAACATCAAAAGGAAGGTCTGTGCAAATTTTCAAATCGATCGGAGGTGGGGGGTTTTCGGAAGTCCACCCCGAGATGCCAACGACTTTTGTCGTTGCATACTCAGAATTATTATAATTCTGTTGCTCGTATTGTAGCGAAACTAAACTTGAATGTTTGGCATGCTCGGATGTATACTGTAGCGAGAAATAAATGCTCGCAGTGCACGTACCCTCGTGCACGTCACATATACATGGCCGAGCCTTAGTATAAGATTTTCGAGAGGGGCGGGTCACGGCTGGCCCTGCTACGACGCCTCGGCCTTCGGCCCGCGTCGATGTGCCGGCGCTTTGTAGCAGACGCGCGCCGTGACATCTAGCGGTAGTCCGCAGCGGCTCGTAGTGAAATGCTGCGAGCTCTGCACTACCGCGGAGAGAGCGAAGCCGTCGAAATTTTCCTGCGTGTTACACTGCCTCTTAACAAAAGTTTGGAGAAAATCCGTGATCCGAACGTCCCGGCCTCCTATAATTCAAGTTTCATATGTTCTACTAAGAATCGAAAATTCTCAATCGAGTCTCGACTCGACTCGTTGCATTCGTGAAACGGTTCATTTGCGCCAAAGCACATATGTGCCAAAAAATGTACATAATGATACGGTGTGCGATTTGCGACTGCAAAATTTTTATTCTTGTTCGATTTTCGACTCGAATATTTTCATTCGTCGATCTAAAGATGCATACCGTATTGCGAATGTAATGCAAAATCTGAAATATTGTAATAGTCCAAGCGGCGGCCGCAAAAAGCTGAGAATTTCTGAAAAGCTGAAATTTTCAGAAAAGGTCGGGTTCATCGTGACAATGAAGAAACGCTATGGTTGCCTAATCAGAACCTGTAACAAAGGGGGCGGGGATGCCGCGCAAGGTGAGTGCATTCTCGACCTCGCTTACGTCATAAGCTGAAAAGATGAAACCAACGCCAAAATGATGGGCTTGATAAGCTGAAAAAATATATATAGGGTTGCCTAAAAAAAATAGTAACAAACCTTGGCAACCCTTGGATGATTGTTGTTATTTTTTTAATAAATGTCAACGATGTCAACAATGACAAAACAATGGAATATTTGCAAGAATATACCTGTGCCCTGTATGGCGTTAAAGATTGTAACGATGTTAATCTGGCCAGACTGCTAATATTTCAAAGCGTTTTTGCAGCAAAATCTTCTAGGGATAATTTTTCGAGACGGGTAAAAAATTTTGATTCCAGTATGATGCCACCATGCTGGAAATCATTAAAAGAATAGATTTTGCGAACAATTTACATTAATAATATGTGGCAAAATTCAACAGAACCCGTTTGCACTACGTTGGCAATAAACGAATGTGGGTGGTTGCTTGAAAATGACGTCATTGAACCTGTATGGTTTGAGGGCGATGCTACACCTCTGACCATCAACGAAATTCTTAAGCCTGATCTTGAAGAAGAGTCAGAGGATCATGCATCTAGTCATTCCGATGATGACTTCGACGACTAATTGTACCTTACCCATAGTGTGCATTGTTTTGCACATAATTATATTAAACACACATTATTACACACTTTTGTTTTTGTACACAATTATATTAAATACTTTTGTTTTTGTACATAATTATATTACACACTTTTGTTTTTGTACATAATTATATTAAACACTTTTGTTTTTGTACATAATTATATTAAACACTTTTGTGTTTGTCCATCATTATATTAAACACTTTTGTTTTTGTACATCATTATATTAGACACTTTTATTTCTTTATACATGTACATGTATTATATTATATTATTTACATTATTTATCCTCAAATGTTTCCTGCAATAAAACTTACTTTTATTGCAGATTGTTACAAAAATTGCACATTTAGTCTGACTTCCGTCTCCAATATTTTGAAATCGTGACGGCGAATAAATATGGGACACCAAGAGCAATAATGGAACGTGCAACGTGCGGAACGAGATGTGCTCAAAATCGGTTGTCACCTTTTTCTATCTATTTGCAAGGCATCAACCGTATTTATTATGTTAAAGGAGGGTTCAAACTTTAATATGGCGTTGGTTTCGTTCTTTCAGCTTATGACGCAAGTGAGGGTATACAAATAACAACAATCATCTAAGGGTTGCCAAGGGTTGTTACTATTTTTTTTAGGCAACCCTATATATATTTTTTCAACTTATCAAGCCCATCATTTTGGCGTTGGTTTCATCTTTTCAGCTTATGACGTAAGTGAGGTCGAGAATGCACTCACCTTGCGCGGCACCCCCGCCCCCCTTGTTACAGGTTCTGATTCGGCAACCATAGCGTTTCTTCATTGTCACGATGAACCCGACCTTTTCTGAAAGTTTCAGCTTTTCAGAAATTCTCAGCTTTTTTTGCCGCCGCCGCTCCTACTATAAGTTTCCGTCGAATTGCGTAGGGCGCGTAGGCACGGGCCGTTTGCGTGGTTCGGTGTTCCCACGGTGCACGGGGTGGGGAGCACCATAGTTTCTATCACTCTCGAGACGACCACGTGGTGCATCTCATGCATATCCCATAGTTTTGGTCGGCACGGACAAGCGCTATTAGCACTCGAAGCTTCACGAGGAAGAAGCGGGATATGCGCGAACTACGTACACAACCCCGCTCTATTATACCAATTACTATTATCGGCCTTCCCCATGTTATTTTCGGACAAATGCCATTTATGTAATATTGCACATGCAGCAACGTGCGAGTACTCATTGTGTCGGATTTTCTCTCGTCTAGTCGATGAAGGTTACAGTTTTTTTATTCGAGCCATTAATACGTCAATAATTGCAATTCTGCAGCCAAATTACCAAATTAAATAAGGACGGTAAAGAAGAGCTGTCACATCACCTTAAGGTTGAGTGGCATCTAGTCGGTGATCGCGATACTGGGGAGATTTTGGAATTGAGAAGGATGTGACATAATTACTGGAATAAAAATCTTGGACTTAAAAATTTTGTACAAATTTAGAAATCCAAGATTTTTGTAATTGGTGTTCCTTGAAAATATAGAATCACAGGGATGATCTATGACGGAGTTTATTATATAATTACAATATATCACTAATCTTATAATGTTCGCTAATTATTAATCATGGAATGCCTAGCACTGATTTTAAGACTGTAAGACTGATATGATTTTATTTATACACTGTAAACATTCTTGAGATACGTCTATTCTTCTTGTCGACTGAATTTATGCGGTCCGTGTGGCTTCGAAAAATTTTGTTTACCAAGTAAAAATCCTGGGTAACCATTTCCGCGCTACGTAGGACCAATTATTTCATTTCTGACCGGTACGTCATCGTTACACGTTTTTTATCGTTAGTACAAAATATTAGAACTTATTGAAATATCGATTGCACAAATTCAGGAGAGCATTATCCTTATCGTTAAATTATACCGGTAATTCGCCTCTGAATTAAAGCACTCGATATGATTACCATTCGCGTAAGATCGTCACAATTTTTAGGAACTATTATACCATGCGCTTCCTTTCTTCAACTTAGAAACTCTACACGTCTTATCAGTTTTTTTCATACTCTTTCTTTACTCCCTCATTTCATATAATAATGAAACGACATTCACTGACAATGTAACGTTATTAAGTGCGTTACATAATATGGATTATACATAGACTTTGTTTTCATATACTCTGTCCATCATTTAAATAAAAACGCTAATGCTTACGTCATAAAATGCACGGATCCAATCACTCATAGTACCAATTTTTCAGCAATTACTATTTATCCGTGAAATATGTGGCAAGATCAAAAAGTCTAATACCCTTTCCTTGAACGATTAAACTACCACTGGGATTTGTATAATGGTTCACTAGTATGTTAATGACATCGCGCCTGATGATTAGTTTATTATAAGTATTTGACATGCCTAAAGTTTAAATCATTCATACCGACATTTAGGACTTCATATACGAAATTCATTTCTTTGCTTTCGGTTCACTATCTTTATTTACAAGTACTCTAGATCAGGACGGTGACAGCGGCATAGTCGAAAAATAAATCATTCTTCGAGTAACGAATGCATTAAACACTCGCAGTAACAAACGAAAAATTGAGGCGGTCGAAGTACTCAATCGTGAAATGAGATTTTAATCTAAGAGAGAGAGAGTGAGAGAGAGAGAGAGAGAGAGAGAGAGAGAGAGAGAGACAGACAGACAGACAGACAGACAGACAGACAGACAGACGGACACAGAGAGGGAGACAGAGAGAGCGACAGAAAGAGGGCGAGAGAGAGAATCGCTCATAATTCTCAGGTTAATATTCGTTTTTGAAAAGGAATTGGGAATCTATATAAAACCCATGTCTTAGATTTCTTTTTCGCGATCGTTTGTAGTTCTTTAGTTTATTTAGGAATGCATGCATTAACTGGTAGTTAAGTGGCCATTTTGCCGAGAGGAGTTGATAGAAGTCTCGTTAATGTGATTAGAACTTTTCTTAGAGCTTTTCATGAACCAAAGATTTTTGGCGATATTGCTATCGGCTCTATTTTTAAACGTTAAATCGACATAATACTGGTCGAATAAAAAAGGAATTGTGTTTCAGGCATAAAAATTCATAAAAATGGCATTAAACTTGGCCAGAACCCATATCGAAATCTTTCAGTGACGGTAAAATATAGACTGTACGATGCCCATGCATAGTCAATAATATATGTCTCCAATTTAGCCCATAAATGTGTCGAATAATCTCCTACGCATAAACAATATATTGTCGCTATCTTAGTAAATAAATTAGTTAGCAAACAAACAATGGAAACGTAAAATGTATATATGAATTTATTTTCAAATAATGAAATTGAAAATATAATGTAATAATAGTAATAATAATAATAATAATAATAATAATAATAATAATAATAATAATAATAATAATAATAAAACTATGCAATAATACATTGGATATTGAAACTATCAAACCTAATTTATGCCGCCACGATGACCGTAAAATAGAAGACTGGGAATTTTATTCCGAGAGCTGAAGCAATTAGGCTGGTCAATTTTTTCTTTCACTTGTTTACGCATCGGAACAGTTCTCTATAGGTTCTCTACATTAGCAGCCTATCAGCTCTTGGGCTAATCGTAGTGAGCCAAAAAAGTGCGTTGCTTTCTTTATTTTTTAAAAGCATCCGACATGGCCAAACTTGATGGCGTTATGGGACCTCTTCGTAAGCCGTAATGCGTATAATACAGAGCCGTCTCAAGCTTCAGGACCAATTCTTAACTTCCGAGCGCATGTTGCACGTCGAGCCTCCGACCTCCGTTTACGGCATAGGTAAAAGCCGCCGTTACACGCCGCACCGCCATCTCCTCGTCACATCTACAAATTTCGTACTCACAATCTATACACGCACTATCGGTCGCGTACACTTTTATAGGAACTTTTTTGCTTTTACTATATTTGGTCCACATGTCTGGAAATCGATTAAGAAGCATGCCTCTATTTTTGCGCTAAGGATTCTAAAAGTTCTACCAGGTAATAATACATGATAAACCGTAACAAATCACGATTAGGCGTGGACTTTTTTTCGTTTATCAAGAAAGATATCCGGACGAAGAATACTGGGCAATAAAATCCTTCAGGATAAACAAGCTCGTTACCAAAAATGATCGAATGAAAAAAATACGTCTGTTGTTATTTTAAGTTATGAAATGAGATGTATTTTTTATTATTTTCATTAGATATTTATGTTTTCTTTTATATAAAAATGTTTAATTGATTAAAATTTTCTAATTTTTACGGTAGAAAAAGGTGATATTCTTTTTATTCTTTTATTTTGTAAAAATACTTTGGCGTAATGTTTGGATGAGCTCAAAGTTGTTTATTTTAGCTCAGTGCCCCTGGGGTAGTTACTGAATTTACTGTACATATAACTGTGTCCATCGATCTTTTGTCCGAGGATCCTTCGTTCGGGGATAATAAATTTAAAAAAAGTACACGAAACTTGATGTTTAATTGACGAGAAATTCGTTGTCCGTGAGTCAGCTTGTTACGAGTAGTTAATTTTGATACGGCAAAGATAAAAATAAGATTAATTATCGTTTGTATCATCGTTTACATTTGAGCTGTCCCATATGACCGAGTCGAACTATGACTATCCTTCTGTTTCTTTTTTGTGGCATCGTTTACAGCCACTCATCTATGTACAATACATTTATTTAGATATTTGTATCTCAATATGTTCTTATACTTACTTATATTCTATATACTTTATGTCGAACAGTCGATACGGGTGTTTAAAACAGGACATACATACGTATATATGCACTGACTAATATCGTATTTATGTACATATGTGTATAGATTACACATGTATATTTTCTCGTACATGGTAATGCATTTGTTTTATTTAAAAGTCGAGTACACCTTGTGACATTATCCAGACGCAAGTTAAATACTCGACGAATACCGTAGTAATGTGAGTACCAAACGTTTTAGGATACAAGGGTATCGAGAGAGATTGAATGCAATCACTAGCGGAAAACTATATATATATATATATATATATATATATAGATAGATAGATAGATAGATAGATAGATAGATAGATAGACAGATATTCGACAATGTGCGACGAAATCCAGCTCAATTCTATAGTAATTGTTTCGTGCCAGATGCACGTTTTGTAATACTGTTCTTCCCGATTCCAACGACGCTATTGCGCAATGTTGGCTTGTCAAGTATGCGGGCATAGTCGCTTAAGCATCATTTCCATTTCAATTTTTTGAGCAACAGAGACTAAATGCCAATTTAACGCAATGAAATAATGATAATGATCATGATGATAATAATAGAAAGAATAATAATAATAATAATAATAATAATAATAATAATAATAATAATAATAATAATAATAATAATAATAATAATAATAATAATAATAATAATAAGGTAATAAGATAATATAATAAAAGGAAAATATTATTTGAGGAAAAGCTATTGGCGAAACTTAAAAAATCACCGAGTAACTTTTCCCCGATATAAGAGACGTGTAAATTTGCGTGTACCTTCAGATCCGAGTTTCGACGGTATATCGATTAACGGACGATACAATAAATAGTTATAAATAATTGAATAATATGCAATATGCATGGTGAAAGGTAGCGTGTTACTTGTGACAAAGAAAAAGTATATAATCGTTTTAGTGTATTCCGCAAGGTGATCGAGTTCAAAATCAATCGATAAATATATATATATATATATATATATATATCCGACAGCTGACCTAGTCATATATATAAACACGGAGGTGATCGGCATAGCTCGCTGAAAATATATTAATTCCGCGAATTTCTAAACCTATTTTGCACGAGACGATTCTACTAACAAACAAAAATATAAGAATCTTTGGATCCTTCTTTCACTTTCCATTGATTCGTGATTTAATAACGCTTACAACAGTTATTGTTATAATTACAACCCTTCACTGCGCATTACCTATTTACATCTTGAATTGTAAAAATTCATGTTTTTATTGCCCCGAGAGGAGGGCTGGCTTGGGGGATTGCAGTTTGACTACGTTGACGAGAGATAAGAACTTTTGAAGCGCGGCCGAAGCAAATATCTGCGTTTGCATAATTTAACGAGACTAAATTGTGTACGCGAGCTAATCAACTTGGCCCCAACTGACGAAAAATCGAACGAAACTTAATTATTTTCTTCTTTACACCATATCCATGTAGGTAGAATCCTAGTGGTTCGATTCAGCATCCGATCATGCGTATACATATAAAATCGGTCGTATCACCCCGATATAATCGGAAATATTCCGTGTTCGCGTAAACCCTTTGACTGGAGTCCACGTGTGTGAGAAATAGTCGAAATCCTTTGATTAATGTAATTTCATGATTTCAGTTCCATCGGTAATGAATCAAGCTTTACTTCAATACCACGCACCGCGAATAATGCTATTCACGTCGATTAATCCTCGGTCAATCCCAAGGTAGATAGACCTATGATTTCCATGAAATGTAAATGGCCGATAAGTGGGTTCGTTCGATGAACTGAAATTCATCGAATATCGACTTAATTTTTTTTTGTTTTACCGGATCGACTTCGGCACATTTACAACTATCAATGTAGATCGACTTAATCGCGGCTGTTTTGGATCAAACTTCCGGATTGATACTAGGTTCATGGTGTCGAGTCGTAACGATCGGTAATATTAATCGTATCTTACGGAAAAATCGACGATGAACGTCGACGGCTGGTAAATTGTTAATTGAGCAAAATATATTTCGAGGTACACATCGTCGGGGTGAAATCGTCGCGATAACGAACATACACCGTACAAACATTTTATACTTGTAATTGTCGCAAGAGTGGAAACCGTGACTGCGAATCGCATGCAAAATTGGATTCCTGGGAATTGAAAATAGACCGTTCTATTTCAGAGGGAATAGAATTTCATTAGCTTCGTACGTATCTTTATAGAATGCACCATTCGTGTATAGCGGGAAGATAAACTTTTATACGGAGTTGGGGAAGGAGGCGGAGGATAGATAAGATACGGAGCGCTATCGACAGACAGCCAGAACTTATCATGGGTTCTGGCCATCTATTGTAGCCGAATCGGATAGAATCGGGGCCCCTGCCGATCTCTCAATTCGTCCCACTAACCATGCTTCATATCCGACAAGAAAATTCTTGGAAAGTTAACGGATGAACAAGTTATTAAACGATGTAAAATATCGCTTATGATAATTAAAATAATAGAAATAAATGGGTATAGTGCTTGTAGAGAGTTGCCGCATTCCGAAATTAAGGAGATACGTTAATAACGTGACAGAAACAAAGATATTGGTACAATATGTTGCGCGTATCAGTGTTTGCCGCTAGATTAATTTGATCCCACGATCGGACGGTCGCGTCACGGCGGAACACGATGACGTAACACGATAAGGATAGAGAAGTTTGGTATTAGACAATCGATATATTGGAAATATGCCGTATGCGATATAATAGATCAAAGTACGAGCGACGTTTAATGTCATCGCGATGTTGTTTGTTATAGCGATATTTGCGCTCCTCCGTCGAAGCTGTTTTGATCGGAGATAAGTATACCTTTATGTTTTAAATAATTAAAAAAGACTACGAGAGCTACGGTATGAAAATAATATGGGATCGATGTCGCTGTCATAATCGGCAAACGATTTTAAGAGCCATGGGGCAAGGTCTAGATCGCTTAGAGATTCCCAAGCTGAAATCCCACGATCGGAGCTGGGGATTCTCGAGGTTTGTAGGGTCGGGGTGAGCTGTTCTACTTTACGAGACTCTTGGGCACGTAGCGAGTGTGCAAAGATTCGTGTCCTATCGAATTAGAAGAATCTTGGGCGATTCGAGGCGAGACGCTCGGGCCACCGCCCCCCCGCCTACAACAGCCATTTTTTTCTTTCTTCTTTTTCTTTTTCTTTATAAATCGCCGATTAGCAATAAAACTCTGATAGATTGCACAAGCGTCGTTGCCGATGATGATTCTCAGATAATTGTTGCTGTTGTTGCGACTGCAAACGATGATAATGGTGATGATGATATAGAGTGTCCCTCTGTTGGACGGTTGGCTTATGTCACTCGTGAGATTTCCCACTAAGGGTATGATAGTTGCTGCCCGTCGATCCAACCAAGGCCAGGGGTAAAGGTGAGCCAAGTGGTGCTGGATGTGTATGCGAATGACTGAGTCCCGAAGAATGAGTCGTCAATGCGAGTGGACTGCCGGATATCGAGCTCGCGAGGGATGCGAATACCGACGGTGCGGGAGATGCCATCGTCGGGCTGCCCAACGCTGCTGTTGGAGGGTTGATCCTTTTTTCCTTCTGCCGCCTAGAATATGTCGAATATAGGTATACTTGATCGATTTTACCCAGCCAGACGATGTTTGACGTAGTTGGCGCCTTTACGGTGCCCTTACGAGCATATAGCGATTTATATGCTTATCGTATTAATGTATGCAACTGTCGTCCACGATTGACGAGAATGTGTCTAGTCCGAGTTGCTAAATCGGTATATCTCTATGTGTGTGTTAGTCTTGCGCGAATATCGGTTTAACTATCAAGTCAAAGTGATCGGTATACGCGTCAGTCTCCTCCGTATCTTCTCGAACGCCTCCTTTGTATCTCACTATGCGAATAATACAGGAAGATTGGTCATTTTCCAGAAACAAATTTTAAGAACTACTACTACATAAGTGCTTTGTGAATGTGATCTGCGTGCGCATTTAGAAATATTTGAGCGAGTGTTATACAAACGGCTATATGCGGCGGTGTATGAGGACCGTTGTTTCTTTTCTGCTAAAGGGTTTTTATCTGTCTACGATACTACCGGAGATATGCGTTCTCCGTTACTTTTTCTATCGTACAAATCGCTGCGCGAGTACTCTATGGGAAATTAATTCGATTTATATCGCGCTGGTCGCGCTATAGCGCTACGTAAGTGATCTTTATCACGAAACGCTCTCTTTCTCTGTTATCATGTTCGAATAAATATCTTTTGTCATAATAAAAATGTGTTATTCGAGCATGTTTACGTATCGTCGTGCGGTCAAAAAATCGCTTCGACGATCATGAACAATATATCTATTTTCATGAGTAGAAATAGAAGCAGCGTCGTCTCACTCATACCGACCTATTGCAAAACCACACTCTGACGACCTCCTTCTCCATTGCTAGGCTATCCGCCAGTATTGTGATTTCCTCCGACGTTGGCTTCGGATTTTGTACGAACGATTTCTCGAGGGCTACCCTCACACTCGTTTCTATCGACGTTCTCTTCTTGCGCCGTCTGCCTATCGCCTCGGGCGTTGTTAGAGGATTCGATAAAGAGCTTGGATTGTTCAGAGAGTTGTCCGCATCCTCCAGCCACTTTTGTAATAGCGGCTTGAGCTTGCACATATTCTTGAACGAAAGATTCAAAGCTTCGAACCTGAAGGAAAGAAATGGAGGTCTTCTGCTCATTGAAATGCGATTAAAATGCAATGATCGATCGAGTTATGCTTTCTGCTATCATTTATACTTATAGTTTTTATTTTCTCTTAATTATTCATTTTCCTAATAATTATTTATAGTGGCGGATAGTTTCACGGCCTCACCTCGAGATTGTAGTTTGGGAAAAATCGTTTCCATACAGTTTTCCCATCGCCAGACCAACGTCGCCCTGGGTGAAACCCAACTTGATGCGTCTCTGCTTAAACGTCTTGGCAAACTGTTCGAGTTCTTCAAGATCGGTGGTTTCTTCCGGCGACGGTTCGAGCCTCGTCGGCGGTGGCTTCCCAGCAGGTGGAGTGCCAGGTGGCGGTGGTGTCCTTTGCTGCGTCACGTTCCGTCCCATGAGGCCACCACCGCCCTGAAGCGTACGCTGTTTCTGAAGTGCCTGGAGCTGTTGCGCCGCTTGTGCGACTGCCTGATGTACCTGGCACGAACCAAAATAACGATGTTCAGTACAAGTCTTGTGCTTTCTTACGATTAAATATGGACGACGTAGGTGGGAGCTGTGGGAGATGGGGACTATTACATTGTGTGTTGCGTCTAGTCTGTAACAGTCTAAAAGCGTTTTGTAATAATTTTGAGGTCGGATTGCGTTGCCTAACTTGCCAAATGAGTAGAAATTAGTGAAAACGGTAGATTATAAAGGACGCGATCTTTGTTAAATTTCGTATTTCTTATTTTTCGATGTTCTTTTTTCAAAACAATTATTCAGATCGTTCTAGCACAAATTCGTTTCATACTCGTAAAATAGAGGTGAAGTAGATGTTTGCATCCGTATTTATTTATCGAAGGATTTGATTATTCTGCACGTGTCCGTGGCGGTGGGATGAGGAGCACTGATTAAAAGGTCTTCCGTCTCTTTAACGACCGTACCTGCATTGAATGTGAGCGCGGGTGACTCGGTGTCTGAGGATAGCCACCAGTTTGCAACAGCCCCTGAAAGATATCGGCGATATTGTCTTTTCTTTCATCGCTAGTGTACAACCAAATCCCTGGCCTTAATACACGCCATTAACTTCAGCCGTGAATAGAATTCGTATGTGTGAATAAAAGTATTAAACAAATTTCTCACTATCTGGTCCAAATCGCTATAATTTGTCTAAATCATGGGCAACTCGATTAACTCTTTTCTTAAACGAAGCCTTAAAAGGTTCAGTTTATTAACATTGAAACGAATAAACCCATCATTAGCCATTCTCTCGTATAAATTCATTTGACATATGTCTTTTCAAAACGTGCCTCCTGTAGGTACCATTTGTTATTTGGCCCGTAGAACGTGACGATTTGCCTTCATTTATGGATATCAGTCTATCGCCGATTAATAGATATTCGAATCTTCGAAGCTTGTCATTAACAATAGATCTTCGTGCAATCGTACCGCACGCTCTTCAATATCAAACACGTGGCCCAGTCCGAAAATATCTAAATCGTTTTGCTTAGGAGGAACCCTCGGTCGAAGACGTACCTACCTTTTTTTCTTACGATTAAAGGGTGGCTCCGAACTCGGCGCTGCTCAAGCGGTTCTAAGTGCAACCTTTCGATTTATGAAGATCGTCGCGTATCTAAGGTTTCCAATGGGGGGGGGGGGCATACCGGGGGTTCCTGGAATATTTGTGGAAAATGGGAGACAAAGAGCGCCGGAAATGTGTGGAGAGTTCGATTTTGCAGCTATTTTGCATAGCAACGAAACTCATTCCCAGATTTACTGCATAATACTCCAAATTGGAGCTTATCTTCGAAGCGGTGGCAAATACTGTTTGGGATAATTGTTCGTTTAAGATTTTGAATGTCACGAGGTTTAGCTCGCTAAATATAGGATAGAAAGGATATTAGAAAAGTCCGATATAAGTAAAAGATACATGCGCAATGCGGGACTTGCTTGTTGTTGTTCTTCGAAGTCAACTCGATTGGTAATTTTAAACAAAAACAAAACCTTGTCAAGCGATCATTTTTAAAGAAAATGTCTCAATCCGATTTCGCACGATGCACTCTGAATCGAATATCGCCATATACCTACAATTGTTTTGCGGACGAGCATAACCTCAAAAATGATAAAATATGAAAGAAAATTTATGTTAGGATCATCGGAAATATTCCGTGAATACTTCGGATAATCGAAATCAATATTCGAGTTATGGTCGGAAACTTGAATGGTGAAGGAAGAGGGTTAAGTGCAACGGATATCGAAAAAAAGTCGTCACGATAAAAATATGTTTTTAAAAATATTCAAACTTTTCTACGTACAAAAAAACGGTCGTATATTTGTTTTGTCATTATCGGCAGCATTCCTATAGTAACAGAGAGACCGATGAAGCAGCGTTTATTTTGTCATACCTAAAAAAAGTTTATTGCTGATTTTCTTAAAAAGCTGCCAAGTTGGGAGCGAAATTCTCAAATAATTATAAATCATGGAACAATGGCTAATTGTAAGTAGGCGAGAACAATTGGGAGAATAAGCAATACTATATGACAGAAAGATATAAAACATTGTTTCGCCTCGTCACGGTCCAACATGTTTGCATTTAATTTTCGTAGTACGTTTCGTACGATCGATTTACGAAAACGATTTTTTTTACAAGCGAGCACTTAAGTTACTGCGAACTGTAGCACGACCTGACTTCATTTATTCATTTTATTACAATTACATAGATAATGATGTTTATTAAGCGCATAATATATTGTACATAGTTTACGAATGCACAGAGAACGACGCAAAACGGTGGTAAAAGCCGCACAAATTTCATAAAATGAGAGTAGTATCCGATGTGAATTATACACGTGAATTGACGGTTTATACGAAAATACAAAGGCATACTATGGGTGTATATTTGTGCATAAATATATCCGGGAGGTCTAGTTTGGGATTTCGGACGACCCAGTTGCCGTCGGATTCTAGGATGATCCATAAATGTTTCGGATCGAATCCCCGTGCACGAGCATAATCGTAAGACTGTGAAACAGCGCAAAAACTTATTTTTGCGAAACGTTAACAAGATCCGTTCTTGACCTTCTCGAAGTTTTGGGAGCTCGTGTAAAAGCCGGATAGCCACATTTGGCTACATTTGCCTGCACTGATATGCTTCTTAATGAGACCTTATAATAATAACAACAACGCGAAGGCATTTGTCACGTACGAATAAATGAAACAATTATATTTACGAAGACCATCGATGACTGTTCGTCATATTCAGGGTAGACAGGGTACGTTTGTAGCAACTTAAATATCTTTGAAACTCTACATAGTAATAGATTCGGGATACCACAAAGAGGAACAATATGCGGACATGAAGCCCAGTGTTGTGTCGTGCTTAGGATTACCATTTCGAAGTTTGGAAAAACCTGACATAAAGCTGGCCATTTCAAAAAAAGTCCGGACATTGCATTCATTAAATGATATAATTAATCCCACGCACAGCGCACACTTTACACCAATACCCGGCGCAGGGAGGTGTGCGTGCGGAGAGCAGAGACCATCACTGCCCTCCGTCCGCCCGCTTGTCCCCGTCGGTCGGCCGGCCCCTGTCTGCCAAGATAATCAGAGGGATCCGCGCGCGTTTTTATTGTCATACCGATTTTAATCCAGTTTTTTTCACTGGCAAGCGGGTAATCAGACTAACCTTCTGGAAGTTTTAAGCCCACCAAATGAAACAGCTGAGATAATTACATACATTATAAACACAATCCTCCAGAATTGTGACCTACTGGCAAAATGCGTCTCTTTCACTGGCGATAACGCCAATGTCATCATTGGTGGCGTCAACCGTTTGTCCGGCCGGAATGTATGGTCTAAATTAAAAACCCTCCGAGAAAAATACCTGGTGGGAGTCTAATAGATTGTCTGTTAGATCTCGACTAATAATTCAATATTGAATTTCGAGCCTCTTCCTTCAGAGATCAGAATATGTAGTAACCCCACTTCGCCCAGTGTCGCCACAACCTTTAAAGAGAAAAACAAAATTCCCTATGAGAGCCACCCGTGCGTCCCGATAGAGCGCGGTGGATAATCCTCATTCTTTCGCTTTGTGCCAGCGTCGTCACACGCAAATTTGGTTAGCAAAGCTAAAAAAACACAACGATGAAGGAGCACAAGGATAAACGGGACCGTTCTTCGTCGAGGGAGGATAAGCGAAATGTGAAGTTGTTGAGGAAAATGAAGAAAATGATGTCTAGGGTCGAGCGTAGACTCAAAGAGCGTAAGTAGACAACATAACCCACATAACCTGCAATTTCAGCGCGTCGCACGAGGTGATCCCACGAGGCGACCCCACGTGAAATCCGTCTTTTTTGAAAAGAGGATTCCGACATCGACACTGAAATTTTATGAGTGTTCGCTATGTCAGCGATTTGATTGCTGAGCATCGTGTATTTTTTGGTCTGACCAATATACACGCCTTCGTTTGACGAAGGATTAAGCGTCCTTGTTCCGTTCTATGAGTTTGACTCTGAAGAACAAAAATTCTCATTTGATGAGAAGGGAACTATTTCAGTGAGACCACTCTACTTTTCAGGTGAAAGGTCAGTCTCGAAGGATCGGGGAAAGAAATCAGAAGCCAGTCGTAGACGAGGTAAATCCAATGAGCGGAGACGAAAAAGCGACAGAGAAAGAAGCTCGGACAACAGTGACCGCTCTGTCAGTCGGCCATATTCTTCTAACAGTCAGTCATATCATTCCGACGATTCCTCGCGTCGTTCACGCAGTCGGTCGAGGTACGCTAGAAGTCACCTGCATTCCTCGAGAAGTCGTTCGCGAGGCTCATCACGAGAATCTAAGACAGGGCGAGTTGAACGTAATGTTCAAGTTTCTAAGGGCAGAGACAAGGAAGCCCCTCGTGTAGAAATAGTGGAAATTATTTCACCGCCAATTGCGCTGACAATGTCGTATGTTTCAATGGCCGGCCCGTCAGCTGTGTCGAGCCAGGAGAATCCGAAGGAAGTGGATTCTCAGGAGCAACCTGGACACGAGATGGATCTTCAGGAGGATATTTTGAGCAAAATGGACCCTCGCTTAGAAGCGGATAAGCAAAAGGCTACGGCCTTACATAAGGATGTCGTAATCTGTTGGGCTGAAATTTTCAAACAAGGTTTACCAAAGGAAGAGGGAGAAGGACTAGTGAATAAATATCAGATTCCCGAAAACTGCAATTTTATAGCTGCTCCGAGGCTGAATCCAGAAGTTGCTGCGGCAGTGCAAGAGAATGTAAGGACGAGAGACAAGCGCATTTCTGGAAAGCAAGAGCATCTTGCTTCTTGCCTCGCTGCTGTGGGAAAAGCGATATCTATCAGTATAAAAACCGACAGTTCGGTGAAACTCGAATTAATCGAAATTCTAAGCGACGTGGGAAGACTCTTGGCGTTCCTCCAGAGGGAGGAATCAGAAATTCGCAAAAATTTGATCCTCGCGAATTTAGATTCATCCTTGAAAGAGGTACTGAGAGATGTGGCATTCGACGGCTGCCTGTTCGGCGAAAATCTGGAGGAAAAGGTTAAAAATGCGAAGTTACTTGAACGCACTTCAAAGGATCTTAAGCCGGCGAGTGACGCGTCGAGACCAAAGAACCCAAAAAACCGGAAGGGCCCGCCGGCGCAACGGCAGTCAAGTTATACAAGAAATGCGCAGACGTCGAGCGGGCAGAAGAAACCGATACGCAACAGTTCGAAGCCGTGGATGAGGAAACCATATCCTCAGAAACAGTCATTCAGGCGTCATTAGACAACGTACGTAAAACTGCAGGTCGATTCCGATTATTTGTTCAAGCTTGGTCAGAGTTATCAACCAATCCGAGGATTCTGGAATGGATCAATGGGTATAAGATACCTTTTTCTTCAGTACCTAGACAATGTGAGTTTATAGAAAAAACGGATTGGGCAAAGAACGAAATTTTGTCAATGCATCGGGAGATCGAGAAATTGATTATGAAAGGTGCAATCAAAAAAGTTACAGAATCTCCCGATCAATTCCTCTCAAATATTTTTTTAGTGCCTGAGGCTGATGGTTCTCAGAGATTTATCCTAGGCATTCTCGGCTCTCGTGTTCCGGCTCTAAAATACGGATTAATACACATGAGGCGTTTTGAGAAAGATAGATTATTTGCACTTGAAGCCAACGGAAATAATTACGACGCGTTAATGAGTATTTCGATTGAATTGGAAGAAGATTTCCAAGGGTGGAAATCAAACATAGTTTCAGCCAATGCTCCTCTCAAAGATCCTGTGTTTGATTACGAGATTTTTACCGACGCTTCTCGCACAGGGTGGGGGGCCGTATGGGAAGGTCGTCGAGCTAATGGTTACTGGAGTACGGAAGATCTACAATATCACATCAAACATCTAGAATTGTTAGCCGCATTCTCCGGCCTTAAATGTTTTATAAACAATAAGTCAGATTGTAATGTACTCCTTCGTATTGACAACACAACGGCCTACATAAATCGCATGCGCGACAGTCGTTTTGATAACCTAAGCTCCGTTGCGAGGCAGATATGGAAGTGGTGTGAATCAAGGAATATTTGGATAGTTGCAGGATATATCGCGTCAAGTAAGAATATACAAGCAGATCATGAGTCAAGAAGGTTACAACCGGACACAGAATCAGTCCCTCCCTCCCATTAATCTCAGTTGAGATACCCTAATTTTTAAGTTACGGCAAATAGGTCTTTCAAAAATTAGGATTATCTACCGCGCTCTATCGGGACGCACGGGTGGCTCTCGTAGGGAATTTTGTTTTTCTCTTTAAAGCTTGTGGCGAGACTGGGTGAAGTGGGGGGTACTACATATTCTGATCTCTTCGGAAGAGGTGCTCATACAACCACGATTGAACTTCACTTAGGTAAGTTGGTTTAATCGTTAATAATCTACGAGATGTGAGATGCCAAGATTTCTACACGATCATTTTTAAAAGATCGCGAGCTGCTGAGAAAGGTATCCGGTGTTGAATAATATAAGAAGTAATATGTTAAAGAACATGATTTTATATAAAACTATTTTATACCCGAGGATAGATTATTATTTTATGTTTGAGCGAGAATTTGATTGTTTTGTGTTGAAATAAGACTGATGGAACTAGTCGGAATAGTTGTATGAAGCATAATAAAGACTGAGACGGATTTAACACGTATACTTTATTGTTGAGTAATTTAATGCGACAATTAAACATTCTTTCAAATTTTTCTATCAAGGTAAAAAATCCAGACAAAGTATGGAAGGGTCATATAGGTAAACGTAGTAGTCGTGGAGACAAATGGGTGGAATGTCAAGGAGGTTGTCATCCCTGGTCTCACTTGGGCGGTACTGACGGCGATCGCCATTATATTTGCCACAATTGCGATGAATCTGATTATGTTTTCTGGAGAATCCTAAATTTCATTTTTAATTGTTTTTTAGCACACGTGCTCTTCGTATGTTAATTAACCTTAATTTCTTTTTACTTTATATTGTTTAAGGTAGTTCTATCGGCACAGTAAAATCAAACGTTTTTTTCTTAGTTTATCTCCGTACCATATGATTTGTAAGCTGAAGTTTATTAAGAAAAGTTGTTGAAAATTCATTCAAGAACAACATGCTATAAATTCAAGGTCATCTAAGGTGATCTATACTCGCTACGTACGTTTGTAAATTATGAAAAATAGTTTGTTAAGATTAAAAAAAACTACGGGAAGCTTCGTTGAAGTATTATAAAGTGACATGCAAAATTTCAACAAGTTTCACCATCTCAAAGTCGAGATATTTAGGATTGAAAATTGCAATATTTAACACGTAGGGGAGAGTCTCCAGTACCGGCCAGTTGTTAATTCGAGCATTGTATAATAGATTTCACTGAAAACGCTATCGTCTTTTAAGTATTACATTATTAGAAGTATATGCCCCGAAGTGGGGCGATCTATTGCAAACGGTTTGTTGTCAGTGCGAATATTTGTGTTGATCGTGGTGAACGTAAGATACAGGACGAAAGTTCGGTGGATGATTGTTGGAGTTTCGTGGACGAGTTTGAGAAAAATTAAACCTGGTATGTAGACATGGTGTATATAGATATGATAACGTGTGTTATAATTCCACCTTCGTGTATTCATTCTTGTATGTGGTCGAACATACTATTGTACTCCGTTCCTGCAGTACCGGCCACAAAATTGTCCTCCAGTATCGGCCACGGTTTGCGTTCATTTTTAAGTAGTTTTGTTTCCTTATAGATATATAAAAATGCAAAACAAGCAAAGTGATGGAAGGATGAAGAAAAAGAAAGGCACCTGAGATCCTGCCAATATGCATAAAGCGATAAATAAGGTACTGAGTAAGGCAATGCGTGCACGGGAGGCAGCAGGACGTTTTCAGGTACCAAGAACTACGCTGAATGACAGGATTAGTGCTATTAAAAATAATAAAGAGATGTCCATTAAGCCGGAAATGGGCCGTTTTCATAAAACCTTCTCATCTGAGCATGAAAAAATGTTGGCAGAACACATTAAAGACTTGGCAAATAGGCTAATGTCAACAAGAAAGCGAAAAGGTTGGTGTCAAGGAAAGATGTCAGCAAGAAAAGAAAGAGTTTACTGTCAGGAAAAAATGTCAGCAAAAGAAGCAAAAAAGAAAACCAAAGTCCACCCTGCAGACCGATTCAAGAAGAGACGATATGTCCATTTTGCTTTGCATCCCATGAAAATGATTGGATACATTGCGGAAACTGTAAAATTTGGGTCCATGAGGCTTGTGCAAATGTGCCAGAGCTGCCAGATCACGATATTTGCGATTATTGCATGGTATAAATCTTCATATATTTGCTGGCCGGTACTGGAGGACAATCTCGTTAAAACTGATTTTTCTGAGTTTTGAAATCTTTATAATAAAGTTGATTTTTCATAGTTATATCGATATATTATTATTGTTGTTTATAGGCCAAGCTTTCTTTGATACATATCAGGAAGTATCAAACATATAACTTAAGATGTTTTCATTTGATTCTAAATAAACCTTAGGGTGACGGTACTGGAGGACTCTCCCCTACTCGTATGGGAGAGCGCCGAAAATTATGATTTTTAACAATAAATATCTCGATAACTACGAGGTCAAACCTCTTCAAATTTGGCACACGTATGTAGATCATATCATAGACGGCTTGTGCAATTTTTCAACGAAATCCTAAAAAAACGATTAAACGAAAGAACTACCTTAAGGCAGGATCCTGCTTTAGAAGTATAAAAAATCGATTTTTTTCATTGCTTAAATCTATTCCTAGTATATCTAAGAATAGGTATGTAAAGTTATAGAAGCTAATTCGCAGTATTTTCGAAGATACAGCATGACACGTGGTGGGGCGCAGAGCAGGTATACGACCGCTCGGGCAGCTGGAGCGCGCGTTTTCTCGTGTTTTCGTTCTTTCGATTTTTCTAAACTGACGTGCATGATTGCAAGATAACTAGACGACCAATCAACACGAACCAAGGCTTGTTAGCTTTAGTTTTGTATTCACTTCTATTTAAACTAAAAAGATTCACGAAAAGACAATTCTAAACAACTTTTTTAACAAGTTGAAATGATTTTTTTTCGTGCAAATAGCACATCTTTTTTCATACTTAACAAAAAAAAATTCATTTCACAAAACTGGTTACAATATTGCAATTTGTAATAATACGTCGGCTATTAATGTGCTACAATGTTCTGTTCAAACCTCCAAATAGTCGCAGTGACAACAACGAAGTATCGCAAATGCGCGCTTCTTCGAATGATATCGATGAGTTAATTAACCGCGCTGCGAATTAAATCTATATTCGAAAGAAAATCAGGAAAGCGATCGTCGTATCGTTTTTCCATGGCCATATGCTTTCATCGACCATGTCATACACACTTTGGAAAGCAATAGCGTCATAATTTTTGTCACTAATTGTAGGTATAGTTGATAAAGTCGTTTCCAAGTAATCGATAAGCTTCTCGAGGTGATCAACCAAGGCGATTAGATAGCGCTTTCGTCGACACCGATACAAAGCATTCGATTGTTGTAATCAACCGACAAACTTGTACTTATTACGTCTGCTATTATCTATATCGGTCTTCATATGCTGCGTTGACACCGTTTTTGTTTTTCCTTTCGAACGATTGTCTCGACGCATAATCATATTCTTTATTTTCACGGTGGGTTTGTATTTCGTACGATAATTTCGCTTAATTTACAAAAGTAATTGGTACAAATTTACTTAATAAGCTTTTAATTTTCATATCGTCGCGGCTACAGGCAGACAGGTCGAGCGACGTTACGTCTTACTCTGTGCAGAGAGTGACAAGAAAACGGAAGAAAAAACTGAACAACTTTTCAACTCATTCCCATTCCTATCGTTTAAGCAATCAGCCTACCGTGGAGCATCGAAAAAAAGAATTGTTTTCTTCTTGAAAAAAGATTATTGGTTGAATAATGGTCGGCGTTAGAGGATATTGCGAGCGGATAATTCGAAGCACGTAGATCCGGAGGTGAGTATACAAATTTAATCACGTTTTTCTCAAAACTAATTTTTACAAAGATTACCTTGAAACACTTGCAAATCCTACACTTGCAATATTTGTTCGATATAGATAGAGAATAGTCAATATCTCGGTATACACATAAATTAATGATACTTCCGGAATGTCTCTCACTCCCATCAACATCATTATCTTTTATTGTTTTCAACTTCTTTCAATGATTTCTTTTAATGTGTCATTTCATTGCTCGAGTGAAAGCTATGTGCTGCGACAATGTGTAAACGTTAACCCGGTTTATTTGAAAAGAAAAACGAAAAAAAGGAAAAAACAAACAAACAAACAAACAACGGTCCAAAAATGATATCTCGCGATTTTAATTGATCACAGCATATTCACCACCCTTAAGCTGAATGCAAAGCTGGGTAGATTTGTATCGGCCTAGTTGTTGATAGACACGCTTTATCGATACACGTACGAGCTTTGGTAAATAAAAATCGAGATGTTAAGGGTATTATGCGATAAGTACATGTTCGGAAGACACCGAATCCCATATTCCCGTATTGTTCAAGAGCGTGTGCCGCTCAATAATTCAAATAAGGTAAACGGCCCAGTTTCTGACCCTGTCCCAGATTGTGACCCCGACGGCAAAGTTTTGACTGCCGTACATGTAGTTTTTGCCGAATAATAATTAAATTATCGGCTAATTAAAGAGCGTTTTTCACTTTTAATTATTTGACAAACAGACTTTTTTAATGACATATTTTATAATAGAAATTGACCAGTGAACAGTGCAACGCGCGTCTCACTGGCTCCGCAGCGTCCGTGCTAGACGTTGATAGTAAGTGCGACGATCTACGTAAATCGGAAATTTGTCCGTACTGTAAGTATAAAACAACATAAAAATGGTATCGACATATTCAGCATGAACCAGACTATCGATGAGATGAAAAATAATTTAACTTTTGGTTAGATATTTAGTTAAATCCGTAGTGTCAATAACTACGTCACATAATTGAGGTTACGCCGCAGTTGTTGACCCTCGACTTGTCAACTGCTGCGTCGAACCATTTTTTTGGTTATTTATTCTAATTTGCCGTGACATAAAAAATTAATTAAATTATTAACAATCATTTCATTATTAATTATTATTGAATTATTAACAAATTATTAAAATTTGTGGAAATCACAAATATTCAGAAGGGTCAGGAAGTGGGTACGCATAGGTGTCATGAATTGCGCCAAGGGGGTCATAAATCGGGTACACGTAGGGGTCACAAACTGCGTCAAGGGGGTCATGATTTGGGTCTTCGTAGGGGTCACAAAGTACGACATGAATGTTTCTCTAGTGTCAGGAACCCCGGCAGCAGAGAAGCGATATTAAAACAATTATTATATTAATAAATATTAATTTTTTCACTTGTTTAATAGGCAAATCTCATTCAGGGGATCTTAACGCACGTGTAAAAACCGTTACTTTTCATTTTAGCTATATCACGCGTCAATGAATAGTAAAAATTCGATACCGGTGCTCTTAAAGTGTCAGTAACTAGGCCGTTTACCTTAATATGCATATAAGAAATACGGCCGAGAGGTGGCAGTAGCGAACAGCTTGTGATGATTGAAAATATCTTCTTCTTGTGTTTACTGACTTTTGATAGACAGCCCCTTAAACTCGTGCAAGGAATTAATATATTATTCCCTGTATCCTTAAGAATTTTCAGTCGGCCCACTCCCTGCGACAACGATCTTCGCTGAGATTTTTTTGTTATTGATAGGGTCGGCGCGTGGCAAAAAGGGTTCCACGCATGTGGTATTATAATATCAGTATATACACAATGCGGCTGTCCCGAGGGAAGAGGAATGGCACATGGTGTATCGAATGAAGAAATTAAACGTCCGTTCTGGTAGACGCCCCATGGGCGAGGGATTACGATCGAACCCTTTTACGATCGCGTGTGAGAGGGGTTAGTGAGGCAGGTTGGCTGATTTGCGTCGAAAACCTTGAAAACGAGAAGGGCTTGTGCCATAGACAGAGTCCTTCTTCCGCACGTGAACGAAGCTCGTCGTGTGTCGCTACCCATTGTAACTTGAATAACAAATAAACGGGCGGCGGCGACGGATTTTTTAAAGACCCTATCTATGCGACGTGTGCGGCGTCAAAAGACGCCCCGTCTGCCGGGGCAAGGTGCTACTGCTGCTTCAGTGATTTGAACATTTTCCGTCTCGCGTCGCGACTCTTGCATCGCGCGTCTTTCAAAAGGAATCCTAAAAAGATCGATGCAATTCACACACACTGAATTCCGTTCAACCGCGATCGTTTATATTGCTCGTATTCGAATAATCTATTAAGTACCTTTCATTCGAGTCTCATTAGAGTTACAATTTTCTTCAAAGTTTTACGTTATGAACTGATAATGATATTTATTCATACGGAAAGTTTCACAAAGGCTCGATGTTGCAGCAGGTTACGATCGATTGGTGAATGAATGAATTCTTGCCACAATCAGCCTGCGTTGGTTAGGCTCAATTTATTCTTCATGTGTTCTGTGTCATGTAGAGCAATTTACGAATCGTGTTCTCTTGAATATTGACGATTAACCTCGAAACCTCCGCACCTTGAAACGCCTCAATGGCCGCTGCAGTCACGTCGTATCGGAAAGCAATCGCTTTCTCTGATACGAGATAGCATCGACTGTCATCGAAAAAATCAATTTACCCACGTACCTACCGAACGAATATAGCGAAAATCTTGTTTCACCCAAGTATCAATCATGGAGTTCATTAGCCCCACAAATCTCGATAGGAACATTCGCGAGGTTATAAAATATTATGTTGCTTTCGAGAGGCTGCTTTGGCTTAATACGACGACGACTACCACACAATATTGTACGATTCTTGGGTTGACGGTGAGCGACGGAAAGTAAAAGTCGGAAATTAATTGAGAACAAAATTACCTGGTTTTGCAAGAAGAATTGTGCCTGGGCTGGAAGTTGTCCAGCGGCTGAAGGATTCGCTTGCTGAAACATGGCAAACTGCTGAAGCTGCTGCTGAAGGGATTGTTGTTGTTGCTGAAGGGTTGACGCTAGTGCTTGAATTTCTTGGGGGCTCAAGGCTCCAAGGGGCCCGTGCATCAGAAGTTGCTGACCGACCAGCTGAGCCGCCAGAGCTGCCTGCGTACTTCCGGTGTTAGTTGGGTGATTTCCGGTCAATTGACTACTGACGCCCGAACTAGGCGAAGAGGCACTCCCACTTGTACCGCTGCTGCTGTTGCGTTGCGAAATGTCGGTAACCTAAAGAACACGGATTTTTCTTCCGTATTATTTATTGATATTGCAATTGGCTCAATTTCAATATTTTAGTATCTCATATTCGAAAACAATAACGTCACGTTTCATTGAAGCCAAATCATTTGAATAATGCACGTTTGTCTCTCACTTATATTTCACAGCAACTTTGAAACGAGTGAGTTTCATTAAAAAGATATCATACTCGTTCTAATCAGTTGATTATACTCGTGGACAAATTATGATACAGAATGAAGGTTAAAGCTATGCGGAGCAGTCTCGTATTCGGGCTTATTGGCTTTTCGAAATTTTCGAAAAGTGCCTCCAGCCGTTTCAAGTTACTCTGGATGATAAGGATATTTCCTATAGAACTAGGTATATATCGATAAAGAAATTTAGATTCTAAACAAGCTCAAACTTGGTTGCATAAGAATTATCTTATATTCATGTAGAGCGGCGTTAGAAAATTCTTTAATTATTTTTAATGGCATCCGCGAAAAACAAATAAGACTCAAGTTCAAATTGAACAATTCCTCGGACTATGTAGGCGAAGGAGAGAAGAAAAGAGGCAGGCGAGCGAGTTGGAACTCGCATATAGTACTATATTAGCAAAATAGCGTTAAGATCTAGGCTTGCACTCATTCCCTCTTTCATTAGTTTAACGCATGCAAGTTATCCAGTTTAATCGTTCACCCCTAATGACACTCTCGTAATGCCGGAGACGAGTCCTTTGTCTATTCTTTGAACTATATTATTTTCCAAATGTTCTTCCAGCCGCAGGTATGTTTTTGTTTCACTCGCCTCTACGGCACGCGACTCGTTCTTGTCAATCGAGGGTTGAAAGGCAAAATATTCGAAAGCCACGTAATAGGGTGGCATGCACGATGTTCCTCAGTGGCAGGCATTTTCGGGATATAGTGACAGATGTTCTTTTGAAGAAAAGCCGAGTCTTTCTTTTTCAGCATAAATATGTGCTATGCACGGTCCTAGCTTCTATTTTCCTTTCCGAGAATTTCATTATTCTCTTATTTTATTTCGCCTATTTCATTTTGTCGAGACACGCCTGTAGGTGATATTCGTCGCGGAGCTTGTGGCCGTTCCTTTGGAGCTACACTTTTTCCTTTTAATTCGCGATATTTCATTACATTGATATTATTATTAGATATTACATTGAAAAAATATAACAATCATCTTTATGTAAAAAGAATTTGAGTCAATCGAAGATGTACGAGTTTTTATCAAAAGATCTTCTTGAGGATCAAATGTGAATACGATCTTCGCATTGAATTAACTACGATTCCATTATGGTGGCGCTCTACGATAAAGCGTTATTAAATCGATGAAATAAATAACGTTTTTATGTTGATCAGAGTTTATCAATTATTTACAGGTTACAATGATGTGCTTCAAGTTATGTATCTACATATGTAGGGTACATCGTGAGCCGTCGCTTGCAAGCATCGATTGCGGCAAATCTTTAGGAGTCATAATTCCCGGACTGATGTTGAATATGATAAATGCATAACAGCAAATTACGATAACCATGAATTTTTTTCTTCGCCAATCGTCTTGAATGGGGGATCTTTCTTATCAACATAAAGTGATGTACGTGGGCTTTGTACCGATAACGTGGACTATATCCGATATTTCCGATATCGGATATTTTCTTGCACACGCAAATTAGTGAATGTCGTAAAAGAGCCTAGTTAAATAAGCCTACGAATGGCTTTGCATTTTTCGTAAAAATCTCACGTATTAAGCATCGTGGTGGCCTCTTGCCACCAAAATTTCAAGAGACGCGATATTGTGACAAGGGAACTGCTTCAATGCCTCTATTTAAATAGACTACTTTCGTCAATCTTCTTCATTGTATCATTTGGCTTGAATACGCACGTGGCGTCTATTTAATGAGAATCATGTGACTGCAATGAGGCGAGACGAGGCGAAGCGAACCAAGCGAATAGCTCGCTTAAAAGCCTGATATTATTTCGTGAAACATACTCGACTATTGATCGCATACGAGATGACGATGCCTCAGGCTCAAAGAGCGACTAATTGTAAGTCGTAATGGACGTACGATCCAACGGAAAGTTCAACGCTTACCAAATTGAGAGCTCCCCCACGTTCGGAGTCCATGGAATCGTGATCCAGAATAGCTTCGGTACCATCATTGATGTCACTGGCATTGCTTCTGTCATCACCGCTAATCTCGGGGCCATCGACATCGCCGTGTAGATCGGCATCTGAAACGCCCAAAATGCGACCGTTTATAAGATTTTCAACTTCATTCATTTTGAGTCTGTAGCGCGCGAAGAATGTCAAAATATTTTCATTTCTATCTTCATTCCTTGTGTATAATTACGCGATGTCGACGTATCAACCAGGGAGTGACATGAAAAAAATGCTTTTACCAGGGCTGTTAAAACAGCAAGTTCAATATAGCGTATACAGAAATTTCAATGTGATTAAAAATAAATGCGTTCAGCACTGGTCTCAAATCACAACAAATAGGGCTTATACAGTTTTTCCCTTACATATGATTGTTTATACACGATCAAGTTTCACAGTTGGCAGATAATTTGTATAATTTCGCGTTTCGCCGGCACCGCATAAACCAACAATTTCAGCTTTGAAACCAACAATGGAATTCATCAAATGAATGAGCAAGTTCGATATTGGGCCTTTTCTTCAAATTGTCCGGACGTGTTATCACTGATTGTGACTGTATCGGAAAAGTAAGCGCGTGAATAAAGTAAGGAGGCGTGTGTGTGTGTATGTGTGTGTGTGTGTGTGTGTGTGTGTGTGTGTGTGTGTGTGTGTGTGTTGTGTGTGTGTGTGTGTGTGTGTGTGTGCGTGCGTGCGTGCGTGCGTGCGTGCGTGCGTGCGTGCGTGCGTGTGTGTGTGTGTGTGTGTGTGTGTGTGTGTGTGTGTGTGTGTGTGTGTGTGTGTGTGTGTGTGTGTGTGTGTGTGTGTGTGTGTGTGTGTGTGTGTGTGTGTGTGTGTGTGTGTGTGTGTGTGTGTGTGTGTGTGTGTGTGAAATTATGGCCGGCACGTAATGAAATTACTTAACGATGCACATGATACGAAGTAAACGATAGGTTTAACATTCTGTTAAATACTTGCAAAACATTTCTTTTCCCATTGCCGTAATAGCAATTTATTCACATATCCGATTGATAACTCGTTCATAAATCGGAAGATGATCATGAAACTGATAAACGACGAATAGATTCGGCGAATTTCGTAGTGTCGAATAATTGTTCAATACATTTATCAATATCTAATCTTAAATCTAACCCCAAACAAAATTCCTCGCGACGAGCCACAAATTTTAACAATGTCATAAAAACCTGACAATGAAAACGAAAATTGTTTTCCGAAAATATCAACAAATTTAGTGATAAATATTTTTCGATGTCAGAGCAAATGAACGTAAGTTATTATTCCTGGAAGTTATTATTCCCTTTAAATCGAACATTCGATCGTCCTCGAGTTCAATGGAATGGGTAGTGCAGGTATAGTGCGTGTTGGAATATATATAACAATAGTTGATGTTGAATTTGATATAGTTGGTATCCGCGGTTTGGAATAAATTGCACACAACTATCATACGGCTGATCGATCGACTGACTCAAGGGGCGATCGGGCGATCGAGTAATCGAGCGATCATCCCGCGTAAAATGTAAATGATGCCAATGAAGGAGGCTCCTTATTCAAGTGCGTACAATCATTGTTGTTCTGCGTTCTATACTTGTCGTGACGGCGATGATGATGACGATGATAACGCGTCGGTGTGCTCGTCGGTGTGCTCGTCGCGTGTAGTCGCATATCCGCGAAGATCATTCTCGGATCGTCGAGGAATACCATGTTTCTTGTATCGGTGCACAGCTCGCGACTACAAATACTACCGAAAACAGCACTGTTCCCGAGCGTCACATCCGAAGGCTCGATGTGTCCTCCCTCGCGATCCAGCACGATAATAGTCCAAGGAATTTAGCTTCCAAGCACTCCAGCCGTACGGAGCTCCGTTCGCTCGCTGCGATATCGTTACCATCGGCGAGCCAATGACGCTCGGACGATAATTCGCGCTCTCGACGCTCGATTATTCATCGTATTCGCCGTCGTCGCCGCCCCCGTGTACATGTTCCTTTTTTTCTCACAGTACATAACCAAATCACGAGCATTAGTCGTATAACGTATAACAATCGGCACTGATCGTCGTCGCTTTTGTTGACTGTCTTCGACCGTTATCGTTTACAAGCAAACTCGAGATTAAATCGCGCCTCTTTATACTCATACACATAATTATTAAATTGTGGAGTATACCGGGCGGCTCGCAATCTATCTCTTTCGAATGATTAGAGATAAGAATCGAGTCGCGAACCGGCCCATTCGATCGCTCGGCTCGCCAATATTCGTATTATTATTATTATTATTATTATTATTATTATTATTATTATTATTATTATTATTATTAGTATTATTATTGTTGTTGTTGTTGTTATTATTATTATTGTTGTTGTTGTTGTTGTTGTTGTTGTTGTTGTTGTTGTTGTTAGTGTTGTTGTTGTTAGTCGAGTGTTCGCGCGGCCGGTTTTCCAACGTATTTTTTTTCTTTTTTCTTCTTTTCACTCGCAATGATCGTAGGAAAGTTTAGCACGTGATCCGACGCGTGGTGAAATTTGGTTATACATCGAGCCAACGAGGCGTTACGGTCCTCGTAGTAAGGCCACCACTGCGTGAATGTGAAAGTGACGCAACAGCGATGCGCCCAAGCGACGATACCCCTAAGGGCTAAACTACCTCCGCCGCTACGTCGACTGCACGCGTTCGTTCCATTGGCCGACGGCCGCTTGTCCCTCGAGTCTCATTGGCCAATGAAAAAACTCTTCGTCGAACGAAACGACCTTCCCCCACTATCGCGGATGAAACAACCCTTGGCGTGCATCTATCACCGTATCTCATGATACACGACTTCTCCCTCGCCCTCCCTCCTCTTTGCCAACATTTCTGTAGCCAACCGTCCGTCCGCCCGCCTGCCCCCACACATCGCCATCCCCATCCCCATCCCCATCCCCATTCCACCCTTCTTCTCGCCAGTTCGTCGATCTTCTGGACGGCGGACCCCTCGCGCCTCCTCGGTCCCCTTGCTCCTCCCGCCCCGCCCCACCACACTCGCGCACACGCGCGCTTGTTCGTCGTACGCTTTTTCTTTTTATCATCCTTTTTTCATACGAAGTGTAATACGACGCGCGAATAATCGTTCGGAACCGATTTCACGAACGAAACTTACGCCTTATGATCGCTTAACATCGGTTGACGCTGCTGCCCGTCCTCCGATGTGTTTCCCCGTGTTGGGGTGCACATGCGCGCGGGGCAAAAAGCTTTTTAAATGTAATCATTACGATTCGCCACAACCGAAAATCCATTTGTTCACGCGGGGTTTATGACTCGAGTTGCGTACTTGCGCGTCGACGGAAGATTTATTCTTGGAAAGTATGTTTGCAATTTGTTTTTTATACTCGACGACGGTGAGACGAGTCGAGCCAATTGAAAGGCCCGCAATACAAATCTTTAAACATTTTTTTCAAATGCGCTGAAAACAACTGTTCTAGAAAATACGTTGCGATGATATTCAAATAATGAGAATACAAAAATGACGATATATCGGTATATTCTGTGGAGAAAGTCGAAATAGGCATTCTCGTTAGAATAGGATGATGGCCGAGTCGAAAAAAACATTGGCAAACAATTATTTACCTAGCCCGAAAGGAGACAAAAAACGCTTTAGAATTTGGCTACGAATCGTTCGAATCGTCGGTACGAACCGTAAAGAAATGTGCGCGCGAGGAAACCAAGACTACGCGCATCGTTGAAAGATAGATGGAGGGGATCGCATAGATACAAGGCATGCACAAGGCCGGCACGTTAGAAAGAACCAAAATATGAGAAAGATCGCGATGCCAGAGGGATCAAAGAGAGACGGGAATTCAAACAACTCCTAAAGACGCTTTTTGGGGCCAATGTCCGTTTACACGAGAGTGCTGTATAATAGTGAAATCTTTACCCCCGGATTTCTGCTCTGTCTCTCTCTCTTTCTCCCCCACCACAGCCTTTCTCTCCTTCTTCTTTCTTACATTTGTATTCAACGCTTTTTTTTTACCTGGTTCCCAGATTCCCCCGAATAATGTAAAAAAGTATGGAAGCAGGTAGAGAGCGGATATATCCGCGCGAGATTTTTCGTTGGTTCTTGAGCCAGAGCGAAGATTATATTGATGGATTCACTATAAAATTTCAGTTACTGTCCGAATTCCCTTCCCTTATTCTCTCTGCGAAGCTTTGTATTGCTTGGTAGATGGGATAAAGGACACAGGTAGTCACGGTTGGGTAGTATACGTAAAGTGGCGTCGACGATTTTCCTTTATTCCCACAAATTTGCATCATCGCGTTGCCCCGACGCTAGGTACCGTTTTTTTTCACCCGAAACTCATACTTTTTTCCCGTGAGAATCGAGTACAGTCAGAGGCGAAGGGGAACCATGGAAAAATTCTCCGGCCCCTACCCCATTTGCACCTTTCCATTTTTTATGCTTTTTATTGACGTCCATCGACCGATTTTTTCAGAGAGGGGCGACGGCAATACTCTTTTTGGGGTCGTTTCCTTCGGTTTTAACGCTCTCAACGGTCTCACGAACCGTTTGAATATATACCCTTTTTGTGAAAATAAAGGATATCGACCATTTCTTATTCTCGCACGTTATATACATTATATACGTTATATAGGTTAACATAGGCGTAAGCCGTGGTAACGAAATCTTTACGTCCGTTTTTTGTCTTTTGTCGATTTTAACGTTGCCAGGTGCGAGGCGGTATCCGAGCGATAACATGTAACCGTCACTTCGATTCTCAAACCTTCGCTCCCGATCGTACATCCATCTCCGTCTTTCGGCTCATTTTTTACTTTTTTTTCTTTTTCTCTACTCCACCGGTATGTGGGATTTTACGCTATAGGGTAGACAGCAGTAGGGGAAAAAGCTTCGTTAGGACTAGCGAGCCTCGCGTTGCCGCGTGATTCCAAGGCTGCAACGGTTTTTTTTTACTTTTGTCCTTATTTTTCGAGTCGAAGACGAGGCTGGCCGGGGGCTGAGGGGTTTGCGGCAAGCCCATATTTCTACCGTAGTACCTACCAAAAGTCGTTCGCATTCGCGTCTTTTTTCACGAAGCACTGGAAATGTGTTTACCCGCTCTTACGCGCGTTACTCTTAACGGTTTCTTGTTTCGTTGGCTTTCTTCTATCCTTCCGATGCTTCCATCGAATACTTTTCGACCAAAGGTTTAACGAAAGGTGCCAAATGCGTCAGAGGTGTCGGCCACGAGGCACCTTCGTTTTCATATTTTAAAATCCAATTCGCGGCTCTATAGACGTGCTTTTTGTTTTTCTTGGGATACTTGCATTACTTTGAGTAACGAGCAGGTACTTGAATTCCGCAATGGAAGAATTTTAAGCTCGCCGAGACCTGCTTGTACAATAGTTTTCCATGCCAATTTTTGTCGATTATAAAATGTTTCTATATTCAAATTCGATCGGAAATCATCATCCCCAATGATGTATAGGTATGCGAAAGAGAGAGTAACACTAGTTCGAAATATTCGACATTTCGTGACAAGAAAACAGAAAACGTGTTTAAAATTAAGCTTGGATAAATGTCGCGATTGATCATACGCGTAGGTACCTACACCTATATTAGAGAAAAGGGCTTTTCCAACCTTGCTATAAACTATACGCGAAATAATTAGGCTATTAACCATTTTATTCCCGACTATACGGCGGGCGAAAGGGACAAGGTTTGCGCTCAAGGGAGATTGGCCGATTGGTGTACGATGTTTTCGATTGCTCTGCTCATTTATCCGAAAGTACAAGAAATAGCTCGTTGGCCAACTTAACGTTGTCGTCGTTCGTTAGAAGGATTAAAACTCCCGCGCGTATTTTGCCACAATACGTAAATTCCGAGCTTGATGGAATAAGCTGCTTCATCCGTTTTCAAGTTTCCGCGTAGGTATATCGACTTACCGGAAACAACGAAAACATTCCAAGAACTCACGAATGTGTGGGTCACTGCGTAATCTGCTACGCTCCCCTCGGCACGTTTGAGCGGCATTCACTATTTTGCCGAGGTGTAAGCTTTGCGTTCCAAGACGACTAGGTATTCGTCGACCAGGTATTTGCAAAAGTTCTACATTTTCAAAAGGCCATTGAGGAATGTCGGACAGTGTGCAGGAGTCGCAGGACTGCACACTTGATGAACACGACATCGAATCGCACACTGACATAAGTTGACCATCAACATTGAGATCGATGGGATTATTTTCAGAGATGTTGGTGACATATTTTTCAAATCTTCACATGGACATGCGTCAACGCCCGATCTATTATCGCTAGTCCTATTATTATCGAGTGGGCCGTGGTGGCAACCTTTACGAAACCGCTAATTTTATTACACGCACCACAAACTCGCCCGCTATTGCGTTTAAATTATTAAACTTATCTTTAAAAGTACCATATATTCCGATCGGAGAACGTGCCAATTTCCTACGTTAAGAAAAGTTCTATCGAGTGTCGAACGCAAATTTCACATTCAAGTATTAGACCATCGTACCCTTTGCCTTCGTACCTATATGCCCGAGTCCGAAGTTCTTATATATTGAGCTCCTCCTTGAATCTTTCGATTTTAACAACAGTCTCCCACTTATGGAATATAGCTGCGCACTTATAGATTATGTTGCTTTTAAAGTTTCGAATTTTGTGAGATCCGTAACGAATTAGCAATTTTGACCAAAATAACTGCAGCAAAGCTTTCATATTCACTTACTAATCGTGATTTTCTAATGATCTCGTAGACTCGTCGCACCGTTTAATTTTTTTTCTGCCCTCTACACCCTCTACGGTATACTTATATAAAAGGAACGAATACATAATCATACCTATAAGTACCTACGTAGGTATATCGTGTGTTCTTGTGGCCACTTGATAGCAATTTTCTTGTGAAATAATAAAGTTACGTCGCCGCCGGTAAATATTAAACGCGTAAAGTTTAGGAATAATAAACAGGGTAATTATGACTCTTCATTAACGATTGATATATTATGTGGTCACTAATTGGCGCACGAGCTTGGTAATAAAATGCGACACCTATTTTTTCGACATAGTTAATACGCTCGTACGTAGAAATTGGTTATAACGTAGCCGTAACAATTATAAGGTACAAAGGGGATAGAAAATATCGGGCGATCGGGCAAGCATATTTAACGTTCGCATGTACGAGTGACGCGCGGCCATATTATCCCTCGGAGCGGCCTATCCATCACCCCCGCATTCATTCGTGAATCGTCACGGGATCAATTGCCGCGCGGCTGTGGATCGAAGGGCCGGTATTTCCAGCTGGCTCTGCGCGCTACACGCTCGAACACTATTACATTCACCCCCATCCACCACCGTCCACCACCGTCCACCACCGATCATCGAGACTTGAATTTCTCGTACTCCGATGTGTATGTGTACACGGCAGTGATTCACGCGCGATTTCGTTCCTTCAATTCCACCCAAACGCAAAGATTCTCGATCCTGGATAACCGTTTATGGTTTCCGAAATTTGATGACCCTACGAGCTGACCGTGACCCGACCCTCGATTCTGTATGACACCTTGACCGAAATGATACGATGACACCTGACAAGGGGAGCGTCCATTGCTACATTTGTCCATTATATTCTCGAGGTTGTCTTTCAAATTTCAATCCCTTTCCTTCGATTATTCAAACGATTCTCGATTTCGCGCGTATTTATAAGTTCCTCGCCGATCTTCACCCGTATTTATCACTAATTATTCTATAAATATTTTCTTTCCTTTTTGCAGTCAATATTGTAGCCGCTTTCCTTATTTTTTCAGGCAAAACAAAACTATCCTGCAAGATAGGATCGCCAAATTGAATCGCCAGAATACACATTATAGGCAAATACTTCATTTATATACTATTATGAATAGCTTTTCATTTATAATATATATGATGCGTTTCAATGAATTCATTGATTCATTAATTCGCCAAGTTCTAAAATCGAGACCGTACGAAAGATCTTTATCGAAAGATTTTTATCGAAACTATAATATAGGTATCGTCGTTTACGCCTGATAGTTTATTAATGAGAAAGCTGAAAATTCCATACGCTAGGAAAAATATGTATTGAACGCGATTGGTTTCCGTAGGTGCAACTGACCAATTGACCATGCACCGCGAAGAAAGCACAAGCTTCGATACACGGCGGCCGTTACTATGTATTGGGTGTGTATTTGTGCGTGTATATATATACACGCATAAATATATGTGTATATATATACAAAATATCGAATCTACGACGTTGAGCATACCAAAGCCGACGCGTCACGAAACTCATCAAATTCTTTCTCTTTTTCGATTTGGCATCTTCTTCTTTTACGCTCCTTCCTGGCGTATCGGGAACATGGCCACGATGAATTGCTACAAAGAAAAATCATAATTTTTACGGCTCTGTCGGATTTTGCGCGGTGCAGCATCTCACGGCCCCCTCCCTCTTCCCCCACCTGAGATTCTCCTGCCGAAATTCATTATTCTCCGTCTGTTCTCGTGCCCTTCCTTTCTTCATTTCTCTACGAGCATTAAAAACTCCTAACGAAACCAACTTCCACCATTACATAATATAGGATCAAACATCGTAAAGATTTAGCAATGCAAAAATTTAATGTTTATTAAATAATAATCGGCTTTATTATTATTATTATTATTATTATTATTATTATTATTATTATTATTATTATTATTATTATTATTATTATTATTATTATTATTATTATTATTAGACTTTGCATCGCATAGATTCATTACGTGTGATCCCACTTTTATCATGTTTCTATAAATACCTATTATTGTTGTTATTGCCGTCGTCGTCAGCGTCCAACAAATATATAAAAATGATTATTTCTCAAAATCAAACGTGATTTTTTTTACTTTGTGAAGGGGCTCGCGTGACAGCCTCGCGTCTCATCGAAAATATTAACATTGGACCAAAGTTACGTATTTATATAGCATATGCATAATCCTATCCTATATATGACAGGGCCCCGCGCGTCCTTACTCTCTCGGATCTTTATCGAAATCGAAACTCGCGCACGTCACCCCACCCAGATCTATTTCTACACGGCTACGGCGGCTGTGATGACGTGTGTATTTGCATTTTTATTGGGTACATCTGTGGAACGTTATCGCGTCAAGTATTTCGAGCGATATTACCGGACGAGAATTAATACAATCAAATTATCGATACTATTTTTTATCGGCACAAGTATGTTCGATCATTGGTTCGTTACAGGTTAAGATGTAGACATCGATACAGGCACGATTTTGCAAGCCATTACATATTTATCGAAGAACAACATTGGCTCGTTTGTTTTTCAAACGAACATAAGTTGTTGATAAGTTGTTCTCCGGAGAACCAACAAGGGAGTATTTCCGAGTGAAATTAATGACGTTTTTCCTGCACGATATATTCTTTTTATTTTTGGTTCGGGGCTGCACATATAGACGCATATTCAAGAAAAATACGAGCGTCTAAGATGGCAGATCGTATTAGAGCATGAAGGGATTTTCCGTGCCCTCCCTCGGCGTCGCCTTCACAGTTTCATCGTCGCCGTCATCGTCGTCGTCGTCGTCGTCGTCGTGTATATATCACAACGCGTTGAGTAGCATCTGCTCCTATATATTTCTCGATCGTCATTCTTGTTCGGCCAGCTCACTCCGATCTCTTGCGCAAGGGCCAACAAAGAGCTGCTGAAACGAGGATTCTTCGGAGGAGCTATGCGCATCAATGACTGGAGATCGTACACGGGGGAGGCGACGCCGCGCGACGTCTTCTCTTCCTTTCTCTATGGTAAAATCACAATTCACGACGTTCTTTCAGCCGACTTACGATTTTATTAGGACGTACGTCATTCGATTCTTCTTCTGGCGAGATGCCCACTACTTATATCGCACGAGAAACAAGGTTTGTACCGCAACTCTTTGTCATTGCGATGCAACAGGCCCTGTAAAAATGTCGATTTACTCGTCTCGTATATCTTTGTCACGTGGCCAATATTTTGTAGACGCGCAAATGTTTCGAACCTTTTTGTTCACGTAGTTCCAATCGTTTCTAGATTTTCATTTACTGTAATTTGCGTCCATGCGACAGCTGCGATCATTCGGGAAGATTCTCGTAGGCTCCGAAAAATATAAAAAATGATGGGATTAACAACGTTTATGGTGGAGTTTAAACAAATCCCAAATCCAGCGTGATCGAATAATATATTCTACAAAGTGAATGCTATATCGTATCAACGATATTACTATTTCAGAGTCTAATTGTTACTATTACTATATTATTATCCCTATTTTGTTCCATGTGCCTCGAGTATAAAACTTCGTGTCGAATTCATGTTGCTCTTATTTTTAAAAGTCTCAAAAAATAATATCATGTTTTTGTCTACGTTGTGTGATACGAAACGTCGCAATTTTGAAATTCACAAGAAATATTAGTAAATAAATTAAACTGTAAAGCATAAAAGAAAAGCGGGCGTCCAAGAAGACGTTCCAATGGTATACCTAAAGTACGATGACGGAGCGGTGAACTTGCATCCGATGAGCTAGACTCTTCGGGTTGCTACGGGTTATAACGTATAGAAACGGTAAATCCGAAAATGACGTTAAAGTATTGACCACATACCCCGTGATTCGGCAGTCGCGCGTGACGCCAGTGCACTTACGTGACGTGGAGGCTGGGGGGGGGGCCGTAGCCAGAGGATCGAGTATTGAAAAGAAGGGTTGCAACAGCAGGGGAATTTGGGAGCCAATAGAATAACAGTGTTTCGTCATATGTTTTCAAGCCGAGGGATATACGAAGGGGCGCCCCTTTTTGGCAAGAGACGATGAAGGGGTGGAACTGCCGTCACCGACAGGCAACAAGAACCGATGGAGATGACGATAGACCGAAGAACTGGTTTTTCGGACTTTTAGCGGGGTGAGTATAAAACCGTTAGGTTGGTCGCGTGCCTGCACCGAGACACGTGGCGGTTCTCCGATCATCCGATCCTTTACCTTGGCTGTTGATTCTCTCCGGCACATGCACATGCTTCGTATATACCCCGCATACATACATAAGAAAAGCTCTCACAGCGTTACAAAAAGGCCCGTACGAGCGGCTCGCGTCAGTAAGGTCGATTTGCCGTGTCTAGCTAATAGCAAGCTATCTACCTACCTACACCCGCCGTTTGGTGCCCACACTTTGCTTTTGCTGCCTCGAGCTAACCCTTCTTGAACGACCTTTTTCACGCTATCCTACGATACATATTATTTACGAAAACCTACACGTCCGACAACACTTCTTGTTACATTTTAAGTTTCACGATGACTCGACAACTCGGATTTCCCGTAATGTTCTATTTAAAAACGCATAAATCAAATGGCGATGATGAGTAGGAGGATAGTTTTTAACGGAGAAGCCTCATTTATCAACGACCATACGTGCTTTTCTTTGTTTTTTTATGCGTGTACGTCAACCGCGATCTTCCCATAGAATTGTCTTCGCTTGAGCTCAGAAATACTCGGAAACTCGAAAGAAAACGATACAACGAAATGTATCGAAACGACATAGAGAATGCGAAGAGCGCGAGTTCGCACCTACATGCACCAGTCCTTTGAAACGTAGGTATACTTTGTTTTGTGCTTTTTTGGGCTTTTGTGAAAAATAATTTGTTCAATTATTGATCAATTGTTTTAAATCATTAGAAACATTAGAAACTTCATCATAAAGCGAGCCAAAGACCACACTTCCAGCCAAAAAACATTTCACAGTGATGCGAGTTACTATGGCACCGACAAACTGTACTTCCTCCGTGAGAAAGTAAAATAGAAGTTGGTATGAGGGACGGAGACGATAGGCATGACGAGAATCTTTGAAAAAGAGGAGAAAGACGGTCGATGACTGTGAATCAATGTGACAGATTATTAGTTGAGATTATACCGGCCACGCATATGCTTGTAAAAAATGGCAAACGTAAAGGCAGGATACCAGAGATAAATTAACCGACCATAAAGAAACACGAAGAGAAGTAAGGTGGTCGGCTAATGCGTATTCCGCAGAGTATATGTTAATACAGACGCAATCCGCGTTCAAATAATCGAATCAAGTACCATACCATACTTCTACGAAAACGATACAACAAAATACCTTCGGGTATGCTGCGAGGTCCGCGCGCGTGTATACGACGTGGCTGTTATCACGATATATACCTACCTATATACCTATACCCATATTGAAAGATGAAGCCTTCTGGAGGAAGTTTGTTGGGAGGATGGAGTTTCATCGGACAGATGCGGAGCTCTAAAACCGTTAACTCGCTCGAGACATATATAAAATTGCAGTATAAATCCCAAAAGCTGAAGCATTCATGTCCCAACGCTTCTCGGCATCATCGAGGTTCGTCAACGGATCGTCTACTAAAGAACACCCACTAGGTACTAAAACTATTATGAAACTTACACCCGGACCCTATGCAATATGACTTTGGGCCCTGGATTAACGGAGTAATGCAGGGCACGAGTTTTACACGCATACACACAGAGGCCACACACCCTGCCATCGGAAAATACAAAAATCCGCATACATGTATAGGCAGGAGATAAGTCGAGGTAGGATACGAAAGTTTTTTTTTCGATAGACTTGGCGCAGATGTTTCAATTCTGGGCCGTTGCAAGCTGAATACATACAATATGATTATTATACCTCACAGCATGATGCATATTTAAAAAAAAGGAAGAGAAAAAAAACACTTTTCCACAAGTCTTTAACAATGATGATGAATAATATTATGTGATTATGTTATGTGTGATAAATTGGCAACTCATTCTCTATTCAGCGAATATTTTCTGTCATATTTATTCAAATTTAAAGATATTTGGACGGTACGGTACATTTTTCACTGACATCGGTGCGAACCGCTTCGGGGACATTTCGTTTTGCACCGCGGCTACGCGTCGATATTCGATAGGGAAATAGGGCTATGCATATAAAACGTGGCGTTTCCGCACCGAGAGTTCCGTAGTGGCACTCTGGGTCCATTCCGAATTGTCACCCCGACATGCGACCCGCGCTGTGATGTATGATGCACGGTGGCTGGTCATTCGTACCACTGACCATG
>CAXHKY010000105.1:1101762-1131762 GCA_964017225.1 Netelia inedita
CTGAGGCATTTCCGAATTATGTTAATACGGAACATTTTTGTTCAATGACTTTTGCAAAGAATAAGCTTCTTTCTATTCCGGCCGGTTGCGGCTCGTCGAACTCAAAACAGCCCCGTCCACTTGTACACTTATGGTATTGCGAGAAAACGATTGTTTGTTTTTACGGAAATCAGAAATCGTTGAGTTGAAACACTCGTTGTTAAATAATTGTTGCTCGACCGAAATTATGAAACAATGTGCAACCAGTTTTACTTTGTAGAATGTACCGACCTGAAACGAATCAATTTCGTATATATAGTCGATCATGACGAATTCTTCCAATATCGTGATTTTTGTCGTAATAATGTGAGCTCCGAGTTAATCAATTTTGGACTTGCGCCAGGTTTGTAGTTTTTGGGCCAACGAATTCGATTTTTAGCACGTTTTTAAGGCTCTTTTTGTATTCTTGAAAGTATTTCGTAAACATTTCGAGTCGAGACTCGTAAAGTTGGCTGAGTCGCAACGCTTAAAAGTCTGGAGTAGTCGATTAGATACAAGTACCTAATAGTGCTATAACAATTTTATACGTGCCTTATTCATAAATAATATTTCAAGCTCATATAAGTCCGCAACGATTGGTAAATTATGCAATATTATGCTATAGATACGATCTTCGGCTTAAGCTGTTCAGAAAATTTGCTCTCCATATTTTTTATTATAACATCAAGAAAAAATGTTTCTTCTATTCGTTTATATAAAAATAAGTGGCATTTTTTTCAGTGAGCAGGAGTTCGTCAAGAATATTTATTTATTTTTTAATCTAGTTTATTTTATGCACAATACACCCTTAAAAGTGAACGAAGTGAATCTCCGTAGAGATATTTTACTTTGGAAGTTCTGGAAATTTCACCATCTACGTAATTCACCATGTTACACGCTCCGTCTAGTTTATTCCCTCCCGCGCAGCGCGATCTACAGCTGGTGTAAATATGCCGATTTTTTCTCTCGTTCAAATAAAAATATACCGATATGTACACCAACGTTTATCAATATGTCTTTATTAGTCCCCTTTTTAAAAAGTTTGTTGCCTCAAAGATTTTGGTCGTTTCGAGCAATTAAATAATTAACGACCCATTTTATTTTGTTGTAAGATAGAATAAAATTCCAATATTAAGATCGATTTCAAAGCGTTTTCCTTCAGCGTAGGCATTGAATCATGATTTATAAATAAAAAGTAGCATCCGGTATAAAAAAATAATCATATATGCCGATCGTGGTGAGAACGAAGCGACAACTCAAATTCAATCGTTGACACTATACGCGTTAGCAATTTTTGTTTCGTACGGACATGCTACAATTTATATATGTTTTCCGATTCTAATATACATATAGGTTGTTCGCAAAGTATCCGGACACGGAAAAACCTAGGTAGTCGGGGCCGGTACAAGCGAAACGAATTTCTTTAGCTTGTCGTGCGATGAAAATTGGCAGAGATATTAATTCGCAATGTTCGAAAGTTCGAACAACGCCATCGAGCCGTCTACGGTTCAGTGGTCAAACAAAAATTATCTTCTGTATCGATTCGACGTTCCTTTATTAATAGTTACTATATATCGGGATGAACAAAAAAAGAAAATAACTGCACAAAAGTCCTGAGCGGAGCACGATCCATGCCCGCCCCGCCCCACCATCCACCCCCATTCGATGAAGCGACGTGAAAATATTGGATTTTTTTGCATTGTTCAAAACCCATCCCAAAGCCCATCGATCTTTTGGAATTGTCTCGATTTTTAAAAACAAATGGACCAATCATCTCGAAATAAATAAATAAGTCACAAACATAGAAAACGAACCGATAAATGAGGAATATAATTTGTCGAATCAATAATTTTTTGTAATAATATGGAAAAAAATATATAGGTAGGTAGGTAGGCAATGGCTAACGGTATCTGTCCGGCATTTTACGAAATTATGAGCGACTAAAGTTCCTTAAAAATGTGGAAATTTCACGCTCTTTTTGTTGCAGCGTTTTAAGATATATTAATTGTCAGAAAGATTTTTGAGAATAGAAAGGAATCGACAATCCCGTTGATTAAGCCTGGGATATCTCATAAAACTACATATATATTCGTGAGCGAAAGAAACGTCCTGATGTAGGTATACGGAGGCTTTCGCTAGCCAACGATTTCAATCCAACCTTATATCGACAATTTAAAACAAATCTTTAACACTACCTGCTCATGATTGGTTTAAACATTTTTTTTAATCAGAGAATGAGGAAAGAAAGGGTTCGGCCGATCGGCGTATATACAATATATATTTGAACAAAATAAAAAATTAATGGACTACAGAACAAAATGTTGTCAACAATATGCAGGTTCTTTCATCGAATTCGCAAAAAGACATAATTATCGTTACGCTTAACGAAGCCAAGGATTCGATTCAGCCCGTTTGAATATTTGTATTTATACAAAATCGTTGAAAATTGTGAGAAGTAAAGATCCGAGCGGATCCCCTATACGTAAGTACGTACACAAATTGCAAACGAATGCAACGTAGTTTGATGGAGCGTTCGGGTTTTCACGGGTTTCCATCCGGCGGTCAAAAGAGACTTTTTCATCGGACCAAAGCTTTGTCCACGGGGAAGAAAAAGTTTGAGACATTTATCACTAATAGCGAATGCATTGATTTTCGGCTCGCAGGACAGTGCCGAAGGCGTTCTAGAGGGGACGCGGGTGAGAAGAAATCACATTGCACGATCACCCTAACCAGTGCGTGCGCCCAGTATCGGCAAATGGGGCTGCTGGTTGCTATTTTATGCGTGTCACCGCCCCCGCAGTGTTTTCACGGGACGGTGAGCACCCCTGTTTTTGAGCCGGGCGTATCTTGTCGTTGAAGGGCCAGCCAGGCCGTAGCTGGCTAGACGCGACTAGTATGCGCGAGGGGCGGGTGTCGGTAACCGAGTTAAATAACGCTACATTACCACCCTCTCCCCGATACAAGGGTTGTCCGAGTGTGAAATACCCTCCGGCTTATCAAGCTCCCGCAGAGTTTTTTTTTATTATTATACTCGAATGAAAACCCATATAGATCAGCCCAAGGCGTTCACCGTGCGCTCGCCGAGGATCCTCGCTGGCTATTACCTAAGGATCCATTTCGCTCTACGTTCGGCATCGCTCTCACCACTAATATCTATCTTCTACGATCTATTTAAACGACGCGACGGTACGCTATTTACGTCCCTCTCTTTCCCACTCCTTCCAAAAATGTTAAACACTAATGTAGCAATGAATTTGATATTCAATTGGGATGACGTGACAAAGCTTTTCTTGTTCTTTAACGTACGAATTTAAAAAAAAACATGGAATCAGACGAAGAATAACACAGTCAAACAAACAAAAAATAAATCTTCAAAATTGAAGATCGATATGAGAGTCAGCGGTGGTTCACGCAAACGATTCTAAGAAACTCGACAAATTTGGTAACAAGTAGGTATCCGATCTGATGATATTCTAACTCGTTCTTTGATAATCTTTTTCTATCTATAATTACGTTATGGATTTAACGACGTATTCCTTACCGAACGAGTCTGAAATGTATTGAATCTCATAAAATCTCGTAAGTAGGTAATTCTTAAATTCTCACAAATCTTTTGCGTCCGATCTACCTGTCGCGGATCAAAAAGTACCGAGCTGTACCTATCTATAGGATAGGGGGTGATTGGCGCATGACACAAAGTATGGCTGGTAACGTTTAACACGCTCCCAGTCTGTAAACAATTATTAATAATAATGACGAATTGACAGATTTTTGTAGAACCTTTTTGAGAATGACGAATACGGTTCTTAGACGTAGTTTATTAAAATTCTTATAGAATCAATGAGACTAGAAATGCAACCTTTAGCATAGCAATATAGGGGGAAGTCCCGTAACGCCGGACGGCACCTAGCGCCGGACACTCGTAATATCTCGACAAGTCGCAATGCTTACGAGTGAAAAACGGGCAAAAAATGTGCAGGGGAGCGTAGTGATAAACAATCGCGAGACGCCGTTTGCCAGACTTGCGCGTTATCAAGGGCAGAGGTGTTGTTTGTTTCGTCTGACGGGACAATACTGTATCGCGTAAGATCGACGTAAGTATTACTGCAAAATTTTTGTGTTTAAAAGTTTATGGCAAGGATTATTATACGTCGTGTTCCTTAAATATTCGAAATTTGTGAAAGTTTTTGCTGGTTTCCTAAGAAGTTTTGGTATAAAACACATTCTTTTGGGGATTCTCTGTCCCCTGAAACCGGACACAAAGCGGTCCCGTAATGCCGGACAGTGAACATATTGTTTTTTTCGTAAGTATTTATACTTTTTATAATAACTGTTGTACATTGTTTTACAGGATAGAAAACTCAGTGAAATCAAAATGGAGGGGAAGAAAAAGAAAGGATAATGTGACCGAAAAAATTTGCAATCTGCGATAGACAAGGTTTTGTCCAAGAAAATGAGTTTGAGAGAAGCTTCGCTGCGCTATAATGTTCCAACAAGTATTGTGTATGACAGAACAGCGGCATTAAATCTTGGAGAAGAAGTCACTTTGCAACCAAAGATCGGTAGATTCACTAACATCTTCTCACCATACAAAATTGGTACTGAAGAAAAAGAAAATCAAAAGAACGTTCAGGACAAAAAGAAAGAACTTGGAAAAAAGTTAAAAACAACAATAGAAGAGAAGGGGAAACAAACCAAAGGTGTAAAGACCAAAGGAAGAAGTGGAGCAAAGAAAAAGAAACGCAAATTTGTAACATGAAGGCCACTTGCGTAGTATGCTTAGAGGACCATGACGAAGACTGAATACAGTGCTCCAACAGCCGTGGATGGGCTCATGAAGCATGTGCAGACACTCCTGAAGGTGCAGGACCCTACATATGTGATCGGTGCACGATGTTTTGAAGATTTCCGGCGCTGAGGGCTCGAAATTAACACTGTCCGGTACTAGGTGCCACTTGCCGTGATTGAGGTTTTTTTTACCAAAGTTTAATTTATGTTATTACTTATGTGCATGCACATGTTGCATTTTTGTTCAGTGATTGTGATTTTATAGTTCGTTGACAATGTTATTTCACAAATAAAGTTATATTTTTCGAAACAGTTTTGTTTTTATTGTCTGAAAACCTTAGGTGTCCGGTACAGCGGGACTTCCCCCTATAGCAATTTGCCGCGAAGCGCATTTCAGTGTTTACATTTATTTCTCCCAGCAATGTCGATTGCCAAGGAGAACTTGGGCTTTCGTTGTACGTGTAAATAAGTACGACGCATTTAATGATAATATAATTTAATGATGAAATGAGAATATGATATACGATAATTATACTTTTCACTTATAATTCGATGAGCCGAGATCTTTAATATTGTTTATTTACATACATATTATATATGCACGAGGACACATTATCGACCGATCGTCGTTGAATTAAAATATCTGTCGGAAGTACATTTACGCTGATTGAGGGATACGACAATGAAGAACATGGATGAAAACGTCTACTGTACAAAATGCAACTGTCGCGACGTATACCCTACATTTCGACGGTTGTCTTCCACTTCAAATATATCGTTTGCTTACCTTCATTATTGCCGTTCCTATATGCAATTTTCTTTACACTAATTAATCATACGTGGCCCGATATGTTACGGCAAATCTTAAGTTTTAAAAGACATACATATAGTATGTATTGCGGTTACACACTGTCATATGTGAAAGGTACGAATGAACGTGGCGAGTGGGTATGTTTAGTTTAAAATAATAGTATGGACATGGGGTCGCGGGGGCGCGGGGCGCCTGGTTATGTTGTACACTTTTTGTTATGACTTTCGATGAATAATTTTTTTTTAATTCTCTGAGGTGTAAGATTTTTAAGTTGTTGATATATTTCCACCTTAGACCTACTGTACGAATCGATCAGTAGATTTTTTCGTCCCCGACATAAAAGTCACAACTTGCGATCCGTTAATCTATCGCACGTAGGTGTCTCTTGAAAAAATTGATAGTTTAACGTTGCACATTGCGAAAACCCGATCGATCCGATATATTTTTTACTGACAATTGTAAGTAGGAAATAGATGTAGCTAAGCTGAAACTATGAAATATCTTTGTAAAAAGACCATTGTAACATTAATTTATGAAAGATTAATTGTACTCAAAGCTATTGAGAATGAAGCCTGGCTCGGTGTTTTAAAATACACGACAAATTCTGTAAACAATTGTCGTAAGCTCTTATACTTATGCGACTCATGTGACATCGGTTTACGAAGCTCTACATGTTTTCGATCTACCTACATATAAAAGTGTCATTAACTAGCAATTTGAAAAGCATATGATTTCAAATGGATGCGCATTAGTATCGAAAGTGATACTTATGGCGCCGATTCATTAATCGATAGAATCGATAAATACAAATTGATGTATTATTCGAAATCTGGTAGGGCAATAAAATATGACGAGGCTTAAACGTAACAGGGTGCTACGCGTCTATAGTGAAATTTACGGCATAGCGCTTGACTCGTTCGTGAAATAAATTATATTAAGCGCTAAATAATCACGCGATATTAATTTATGATTCGTATAAATAAGAAGCTTAATGAACATAGTACCTGAATAATTTGCCGAAGGCCCGTTTACGGATCAAAATAACTACTATCAAACTTATTGTTGGTAAATTCTTCTAGCGAGTGACCGAAGCGAAACGATGGTCCAACTACCTGGTCGCGGCCCATTGTTACCACAATTATATACGTCTAGACAACGTGACGTTCGACTTCCCGTGAAACAACAATTATATATAGCAGCCTCTTCGAGCACCTCCCACAGTTTTGCTGGTCGCGCCGCAACAGTATCGATTGTTAGGTGGTTGCCTGTCGGGATTAGTTATAAGTAAGCGCGATTCTTTGCTCATTTATTTCGGACTCCTACTTTCAGTCTATCATCAGCTAACATCTATTACGCTCTCTTACTCGAAGCTCACTTTCTCTCTTTTCCAAAAATTCCACTACTCCACGATCGTTAGGCTCACGAAAATATTCGGTGTTGGCATCCTTTGTTCCGAAATACAAGATTTAATCAACATATATCGCGGAAAACTTTGAAACTGTGTTAATTTGATCGCCATAAATGACTCGTCGAACTACTCGCTTTTAATCGTAAGTTGGAATTATGTGGAAAAAATCAGGTTAGCAGGGTATCCTCTATTTTAAATAACATTATTCCATGAGTCAAGATACGTACCTATGGTATAATAGAGCCAACTTTATCCTACATTTTATAGGTATAGGGGCTAGCTGAAAAGTGGCATTTCCAACGTTTTACTGTCGACAGTTTGATCCTACTCGTCTGTATCGGATGAACGATAACGAACCAGCTGTTCGATTAAATGGAAACCCTTGGAAAGGTACTAACGCAATACAAGATGGCTCATTTATAACGTATACATTTCTAGTATAACAAAAATGTTAGGAAATTAACACGGGTTGTAATTATCAAAACTAGTATTTGCGAAAGTCGAAAATGTATTACCAGAGATAATTGCACTACTTGGAAAAGAATGCGAATCCTTAACACAACTTAGCAAAGCAACAGCAACTTTTTATTCGTTTTAATTACTGGCATAATGTAATACTGGCAAAAGGAAGTCGACGAAAATATTAATCTTTTGAACGTCACGAGAATAATCCCATCGCGAGGCGGAGGAGGTGGAGGAGCAGGAGGAGGAGGAGGAGGAGGTGGAGGTATGATGTTAATATGTCTAGTCTTGATATGTCGGCTATGCCCGCTCGGCGGCTACATTTTGGACGATAAAGCCGCATATTGTGTGTATACGAATAGTGTTACCGTTTAAGCACCCTCATTTTATCGACAAGATTTTGGCTGAAGATACTGAATTTTTCGACATCGATGACGGTAACAATGGTGGTTTAAATGTCAAGGATAAAAATCAGTAGAATCCAGCAGTAGATGATGAAAATGAGAGGAAAAATATTGTTGACATCAAGAAGGTGGGTGGTAATAGCGTCCTGCGCAGGTGCTCCTATGCCAGATTGTACATTCAAGTTCGAATTTATATACCGAATAGTTAACGAATATTTGATTTTTCGAAAATGAAAAAGCTATCGAAATAGGATGGGCAAAGCGAAATAGCGGCTGCAAAGAGCGCGCTTCCTGCACGCTCAACGCTCAAAATCTGGGGCAATGTAGGGCATCGGACGTCATATAAAACGCATACCGAACTCGCCGCTTTCAAGAATCTTGCTTCTCATCAGCCTGTTGCCGGTCTCGTCCTTGCCCTTCTCAGCACGCCACCACCGATCAGCGTATGTATGTATAAAAAAGGTTCGAGGGTTGCGCCCCTATCCGACTCGACATTGTTCACTGGTCCCCGCGGGCAATATAAACTTCGGCACTTTTGTAGTGGCGGGAATAACTGATTTTACTTTTGCTTCGCGTGGCTTTTCGAGGCTCTCTTCCCACCACCTTGCGTGCTTGCCGTTCTCGACGTGGCGTTAATTGATTATGATAAACAACGCGGGGCTTATAGCACGAGCATAGTGAGCATAGAGTCGCAGTCGACCATGACCGAATCGACTCTCATCTTTGCCCCGAAAAGCAAGAAGGGTTGAACAAGGAACAACGGGATTTTCCACTTATCCGCCATGGAGTTGATAAATCTATTCATCCGGTTAAATATGTTAAATGATTTATTCGGAGAGTGCGTATTTGCTTAGAAAATAAGCGCGTCCGTCGATACGTTTCTCCATGTGTCATTGTTTCTTTTCTTTAAGGTTCGACTCTAAACGATACAAGAAGTATCGAAACGACGCAATTGAGATCTTCCAGACCTCCCACAATTTTTCTGTTTCTTTTTTCTCGTACATTATCTGGTCGAGTATTCTTCTTCATTTTATTACACTAGATGCGAGTCCATACTCAATCGATATGTTTTTTTTCCATTCTTTTTTGTTATTGTAAATACAATCGAAGCTTTCGTATCGAGCTCTCGGCACAAACCCATGCCGAATTATCATTTCTTCTGTTTCTACAACTTTTTTATGTAAAATCGAAGTAACTACGTCGTATGGCCAGACTTCCGTATATTGAATCGACCGTTTACAATGTAGGAATTTTCGAATTTTCTGCGCACATTCCATATTCGTAATATTCGTTCTGTAGATCTCGAAAAATAGTATCAAATATTATAATACCTAAATCGAGTACCTATAAAAATCCTTGACGTGGGAGTAACATTGGTTATTCTCTCTTGTCTCCAATGAGACCAGTTATTAAATAAACTACTACTATTTATTGGTGCATGATTTTGGCATTTTGACTAATTTATTTTTATGTCCAATATGAATTTTTTTCAAGTATCGTACATTTTTGGAGAAAGCCGCGTTGTCGCCTGCCCGTCGGGTATAGGGAACCAAATCGACGACTCTGACTAACTTGGAAATAATGATTCGATGTAACCCGCGGATAATCACCGTTTCCGTCTATTCTCTCGTTTCGTGGTCGTCATTATCGTTCCCAGATAATCAATTTACCAGCTTATCGTCAAAAAAGTAAGGTTTGACTTTCAACTCGAGACAAAGGTCACTAAAATCTTGGAGCCCCAAAATTGCTCCCAATTAAATAAGATATACCAAACAATAATCAATCGACTCAACAAAAAGTGACGAGTCATTGCTGCGATTATAAGCGTCTTTTTGACGATTGGGCATGCTTACAAAAAAGAGGCTGGCAAAGAACGGCGAAAAGTAGGCGGCGAGCGGACGAAGCGCGATAAAAGAAGAAGAAGAAGAAGAAGAAGAAGAAGAAGAAGAAGAAGAAGAAGAAGAAGAAGAAGAAGACATGTAATCGCGAGACAGGAATAAGTAGGGAGGCAGTACACATCGAGACGCTCCCATCGGCGGAGGCGTGAAACAATTTATTCACCTTTATTTGGAGAGGTTGATATTAATGGAATCGGAACAATGTGGCATTCATTAAGCGACCTATGACATCGTCGCGAAACTTATCGATCAAAATATTGTTTACATCGATTTCTCACCTACTGGCGGTACAAAACGGAGATCCGTTATAGAGATACATTAAACGTACGTGTACTCGGCAATATACGGGCAATTGGGTTGTATCATAAAAAAAACGTTTTTTTAATTATTTTCACAATATTTAGTATTAATAATTAATATTCAGAGAAAACTTTTTTTAAATCCGTTCATATTAACACCAGAAATCAGCGTTAAAAATTCGAATTTTTATGGCCTCAGTGAAACGCGCCACTATTGGTCATGGCGCGCGTGACGTCATAATGCGCGTCTCGTTACCCGGGCTTGCTGGGGCTTGCTACCTGATCGCGTTTAACGGGGTTCGACATATTCGGAAGCGCCTATCCGACCTTTTTTGCTTCAAATTAAGATATCTCCAAAACTATTCAACATTTTTCGACGATTTTTTTCTACTTTTGTTAAGAAATACTATATTAATAATTCTATATGTGGTTTTGGAAGATATTCAAATTAGAAAAGTTTTGGGACCAATTCAAACTCGAAAACCATCGGTTCGAAAAATGCCCATTTTCAATGTACCTTTCCTCAGGAACCATACGGTGGATTTTCACCATTTTTGTTGTGGGTATATATCGACGCTGCTTACGAAAAGTAGCACGATTCAAATTTCTTACGAAAACTAACACGTTTCTAATTTCACCGCGAAAACCAACACGTTTCGATATTCGACGCGAAAACTAGCATGTTTCGGCTCTCACCGCGAAAACTAGCATAATTCGGCTTCTGCCACGATAACTGGTATGTCCGAAATATGCTAGTTTTCGTGGCAAAAGCCGAAACATGCTAGTTTTCGCGGCAAATATAGAAACGTGCTAGTTTTCGTGTCAAAAGTCGAAACATGCTAGTTTTCGCGCTGATATCAGACGTGCTTCTCTTCGTAAGAAATCTGAAACATGCTAGTTTTCGTAAGCAGCGTCGATATTAAAGTGTTATAAACATTGTATCGAGCCATTTTTTCGATATTTTGTTTCAAAAATTTTTCATGTCGTTTTGAAATTTAGAAAAAATTTCGACCACGTTTTTTTACCTTCATATTTTTTTTCTCGGGTCTGAATCGTTTTTTCGAAAAAAATCGCACATAATTCTCCATGTCGTCTTTAAGATCGAAATGATCTTGACAATAAAAAAAGTTCGTTTTGGATGGCGCGTCTGGACGTCGAGCCACACTAAATCAAGTTTTTTTCTTTCTTTCGTCGTTTGGCACACAAAAAAATATTTTGTTTGGTGTGATTTTCGTTGTATTTTTGTACAATGGCACAAAACAATAACGATAACTTTTTTTCGGTGTAAATATTTTGTAAACGATAATTAAACGCTCAGTCCGTGCGCGTTTGCTCAGCGTTCCATACAGAGTGACGCTGTCCACACGCATTCTGACGTCACAGGCGGTTCGGGTGCGCTCGGAGGTTTCCGGAGCGTTCGAGCGGCCCGAGCCTTTTCCGAGTTTCAAAGGGCCATAACTTTGTTAATAATCGATGAAAAAATTTGAAAAAAAAAATTATCTGAAATTATCATATCAGTAGATTCGAAAAAAAAATAGTGATACAACCCAATTAACGGGTATTTTCAATCGTTAGTTCGATCAGCTCATACACATTTGATATGGTTCCTGGACTCAAGTCCGTGTTGCAGCTTTGCAGCTACCTTCGGTAATCATATACCATATACCTACGTTCTATATAATTTAATTTTAGATTCTTGCTACATTACAAAAAATCGAAAAAATGGTACGGCAATGAGTACCTACCGGACAAGTGTACCGAAAAGAATCGATCGCTCGGTGTTTGGGAGACCAAACGTCGAATAAAGCAGTAGTCAATTATGGTTCGCGTTGATGAGCGGCGGGGCCCTATACGGTGGTGGAAAAGCGAGGCTCAAAACGAAATTTGGCCACGTTCTGGCACGGATGCTCAACATAACTACTTTGTTACCGGAGGAGCCCGCTTTAAATTCCTTCCACGAAAACAAGCCGACAGCTCATATCTCGACGGGGGAAGAAATAACGTCATACACGTTACAACGGTTGATGTGGCGCAATTATGCTCTCACGCTGCCCTCATGCACCAATTTGCCAACCTTCCATTCTAAACGACATAGAATAGCGAGCATATCGTTGTTCCGATGTGGCATAGTAATGCGAAGATACGAATGCGAAGGCTGAAGAAGAAGAAGAAGAAGAAGAAGAAGAAGAAGGAAGAGAATGAGGAGGAAGGGCCGGCAAAGAAGAGGACATAGGATGACGTCGAAGGAGATGGAATGAATTGATCAAGATCAGAGCGTCCAACAGCATTTCTTCTTCTCTGGTATGCACCGCGCTCTGCCAACGCCTTGCGTCAGCGGCATTGATGGAATCACCAATTGCAGTCTTATTGGTTTAATTGCTAATTGCTAGTTGTGGATATTGTGGTCACTGTGATCGCTTGAGTTTTTAACAAAGTATGATGGCGCCGCGGCAACCATTTTATATACACACAGGCACGTACGAGTATATATAATTCATTGTGCATGTCATACGCGATACGCCAACTCCATTTCTCCTTAATTTTAATCCCCATTCCTCGTATCGTCCGATTTCCTTAATTCCCATTAAAACTCCCCTACATTGCCAACTACATCGATATCTACGATATCCTGTTTTCTCACGCACGATCTTTCTCTCATCGCTACCGCTCGTTAAAGATATTACTTATGCCGATACTCGCCGGAATGCTGCGTCGTTGGAAAAATGCATAACCGAAATAAAAACAAAAGGACTGTAACGTAGGCACGAGGAGGATCGAAAACGAAACGAGCTAATGTGGTTAATGAGCTATTTTATTATTCGTTTATTGTGAATTTCTTACTTTATATTTGATAATTACTTAGATATATAATGCCGAGCAAACGTAACTTGTCGAAAAATCGCCAGAATTTGAAAAAATGTATTTCTTTTTAAAGATTGTCAATGTTATTGCTTAAAATGAAAATAATCGGCGGAGCATAATAAAGTTATGGAAGTTAGTTTGTGAATGAGTTCGTATACCGTATCTGTAAACATATACTATAAATTCGACGTTATATGAATATTTGTCAACGCGTGTTTATCGACGAGATCTTGTTTTTAAAAGGGCTTATTGGGCAAGAATTAATTTTTCATGAATAACAAATGCAAATGCGCGAGTATATATAGCCATAGCGTATTATGATTCGCGTCGATAAATTGTTTTCCAAGTTTCGACTGGACTGCATTTCTCTGGCTATCTCGTACGTATATGTACATAATACGTACATATATATATAAATCGAGCGCTATTTACCATTTCCCGTCTTCCTTATTTCCCGATTAACATGATAGACCAGACATGCGTACCTGCACCGAGACGGAACTCAACTAGACACTGAAACATATAAAAAGCGAAGAATGGCAGTTGAGTTACGCATGCGACATTGGATCCCGAACTCGCCACCGGAACTCGGAATCGACTTGCGTATACAGCCGTGAGAAATACGAGAAACGATGCTCGAAGGAAATCACGGATCTCGGAACGCGCGGTACCTACCATCTCACGTCATATATACGTAGGTATACGAGTAGGTACATCTTCCATCGGTCAGTTTGCTCCTCTTCTTTCTCGCTCGAGTATGCCTCGTGCACCGGCTCCATTCCCTCCATCCCTCCTAACCGGCCTTCCAGGAAAGCACTACTACTCGTTTTCATTTCTTCTTACGCGATTAGCTGGCCGGCGGCTTTTCGCGTCTACGCAGCCTTCGCAACATCTTGCGAATGTAACATTTTTCCATTCTCTATAGATTTCTCTCTTCTGTGCTCACCGAGCACGCACACCGCGTCACACAAATACTTAAATACTTATAAGAGGCAACGGGGCAGGCACTGAAAAAGACGCGCATACGCATATACCTACGTGTGCCTTATACGCTCATACGCTCACATGCCCACATGCTCGATAACTCGCGACGAAAGTTATGCGTGTTTCAAGTATATATGTATTTTCTCACACGCCAACGACCAAGCTGCTCCCCTTCTAGAAAAGCCACTTTTTTCTTCTTCTTCATTGTGCCCTTTTTATTCTTATATAACCTGGCGTCGAGACGCCGACGCTTCTTCCAATATGCGTGTATGCATTTTAGGAAAACAGTCATCTTTTACGTATTCGTGATGGTCTCGATGCGAGCTCAAGATATGTATTTATCCAAGAGAGAAGCTGATCATACAAATCTTTAAGCCTCATACCCGAGGACAACGAATTACCTTTCGCATTTCAATCGTTAAAACCGTTAAACACGTTTCTTTATTCGTTAAAGAGGAAATAATAAAGTCATTTTGCAATTGGCGATGCGCATTAAATGTAGGCCGCGCCTTCTCTGCATCGCCAGTTAATTGCCGTTTGTCATGTAATATTATTAATTATTGATTAAATACGTCACACACGTGCTATATATATAGCACTCGCATTGGTATCACGCACATAGTCGCGAAACAAATAAACATAATCTTTGGATCTAATAAAAAGGACGGCGAAGCATACCTATATCGAGTGCAGAAATTTCCAAGGGACGAACTTCAAATATGACGGCTGTCATATTTTAACGGAACGTGAACCACGTACTCGTTTTCCCTCCACTTAAGGGAATTCAAGCATGTACCGGGTGGGTACATATATGGCATAGAGGCTCCTCCTCCTCCTCCTCCTCCCCCTCCTCCTCCTCCTCCTCTTCTTCTCCATCTCCTTATGTAGGTATAGCTCGCGTACGTTTACCAGCCTAGGGCAGCCCATGAGTTACGGACTTACGAATAAAATAGTGTCGTGTAAAACACAAGGGGAGCGGTAAAGAAAGCTATTTCGTCGCGACGACGTATTATCGAAAGGAATAAGCGAGTCGATTGGGAATTATTATGCGAGAGTTTGCGGAAAAAGAAAATAGGATTGCAAAAGTTCGAAGTCTCTTGACACAGAAATTTGGAAACCCCTGGGACAACCTCGTAGGCTAAATGCATGACACATTTATCCAAAGTGAGTGGAGCAAGAGGTGCAAAATTGACATTCCTTTTAGCGGCCATACGGGACAATAGTTGGCGCGCCGATGGTGCGGCCCGATGGAACGACGCGAGGCACTCCGTGTTGGCGGTGGTCAATCGGGTGTGTTGAAACGGAAACTCGAGGACGTCAAAAGGTGGGTTCACATCGCCGATTCGAAACGTTCATGCCCCGCGGGAGATTTCGCCGAGTTCAGTCACGGGATCTCCTTCGCGGATTGTCGATGAATTTGAATAACAAAGTCCTTTTGATCGCCGCGAATTCCCCTCTCGCGCGACTGCCTCGCCATTTTTCGTTCTACGCTTTCTTTGCGCTTTCCATATTCTTGCCTCTTCTCTCCAAATTTTGCATTAGAAACGTGATCATTATACGGCGGCGAGCTACGATTCATTGTCGTAAATCGTAAATGGGAAAAAAAGAACTTCTCTTGGCAATATTCGATCGTGCAAATAATTGAATCAATACAGTTTTGCGATAAATATTCTACTGTCGTATTCTCGAATAAAGTCACAATTTAGGAAAATTATTACGACGAGACTCGATCGATAACGTGAAATTTCCTCAATGTATCTATACAAAACAATAGAAGATAACATATCTCCTCGTTGTGCCCAATCATCAACGAGTCGTTTTTACACAAGGCCGACTCTCTACCTACAATAGGATTTCTTTCACGGCTTGTAAGATTAAACGCGGAAAATACGATGCGCAACAGCGAAAACTTGATTTACGCACGTTTAGTGCAACTATTAAACTTCTCACTATTAGACAAAGAGAAGAAAAGTGTTATCCTGGTTCAGACAAATTTTCGATGGGAAAAGGAGATGTTTGGTGAACATTATATTGCAACGTGACACTGAACGCGACTTAAAGCTCTGAGCCACTGGAAACACATTTTTTTTAAAAACATATCCATGTTGGTACATATCGTATTCTGTATTAGGGTAGCAATGTATAACTAACGTTTGACAACGGACAAACGAAGAGAGCGATTAACTTCGTGACGATTACACAAAAAAGGGCCTACACCTGTACACAATCGCGATGCGCGCCCACAAACCTCCTCCACCTCCAAACGTACATGCACCCATCGAGCCCCTAATAAATAGCACATGCGCGCGTATATGTCAATACTCCTGGCAATTTTCCAAATCTATATACTGTAAGAGTCAATATTAGGAGGGATATGGTATGGGTGAATATATCAGACGACAATCAGGTCGTCGAGACGTTATTTTATTTTCTCTACACCGCACGGGGTCTCACGTCGAACTGTCTCGCTAGGCCCTTTTGCCGGCATCCGTCTTTCTTTCCCTCTCTCTCGTCGTCAATCAGAGCCATCATTCGGGGCTATATACAAACTTTCGGAGCTCACAATACCTACACCGAATAATTTATTTTTTGTTTGTTTTTGTATTCATGAAAATGAGACTGGTGCGGGAGAGATATTGTAGAGATGGGATTGCTGATTGGTGCTGGCGAAAGGTCGCTAAAAATATTTCACCAAAACGCAAAATGGGAACGGAGCGAAGAGATAACGACTTTGCCAAGGCATTCGGTATTGTTTACGATGAAAGAAACATAGTGGTGGGGGGGGGGGGGGGGTGGTGATGGTGGCGCTAGTAGATCGGAAGTGTGTCAAATTACAGAGGTCCGGTGTATTAATGACGCCTAATGACATGCCCCCTCTGCCTCCTTCCATCCCTCCTCGCCCGTCCCACCCTCCCTCCTGGTCACTCCCCCGTCTCATCTTTCATCCATCCGTCCTCTCACGGTAAACTTCCTTTCTCACTTCGATCCTTTCCTTTTATTATACAGGGTGTCCCATTTTAATCTTACACCTGATTTTTCTCGGAAAATACTGCTCCGATCAAAAATTGTGTATAATGAAACTTTTAGGGTTCGAAGGGGGACGTTAAAAAAAAATTTTTTTTTGTATCATAATTCAAAATGGCGGCTGTAAGATGGCCGACATATTTTTTTTAAATAGAAACCGGCCATTTCTTTGTTACTAAAAAATTTGTCGGATCAAAACTAACAACTTTTATAGGAACATTTTTTTGATAAAGTCCATAATTTTTAGAGTAGAACACCATTTTTAACTATTTTAGCGTTATCCAGGATGTACCACGAGGAGGTAAAGTCTTTAACATCGCAAGTGTAAGTGTGTGTGTGTGTGTGTGTGTGTATGTGTGTGTTTGCGCGCGTGTGAGTGTGAGTGTGAGTGTGTGAAACACTCACAAGGATTAGGTATCTGCGACTCGTCACTTCCGCAGTATTTACCGACTCCAAAACCACCTCCTTATGAGTGTTCTCTGAACTCTTAAAGGTGTTCGAAGATTCCCCCATTCATGTTTAAGCATGCCCGAACTCTCCTCTCAAAACCATCGACTGTTCGCAAGAGAACAACTCTCGGGATTGCACGGCAGGCAGCTCAAATGATATGGGGTACCATGAAAATTTTCTCTGGAATGTGTCGCTGTTGAAATTTTTCTGTTAACTGGATACGGCAGGACAATACGAATTTTCATGGTACCCCATATCATTTGAGCGTTTCAAGTTCGCTTCGCTTCTGATCGAAATAAGAAAACGAAATCTCACGTTGAACGCCTACAATAGACGCGGATTTGTTAACCGTTTACTGACGGCAATTCAACAATGGCTGATTTCAGTCCCAACGAAATCGTTGATATGCTCCTTATTTTAGGGAGATGCCGGGGCAATTATTTACGAGCAGAAAATTTGTATCGACGCGAATATCCTGATCGTCGTCATCCATCGCGGCAGACAATCCGAACCCTCGAGAGGAGAGCGAGGGCAGGCCGAATAACCCGCCACCGCCAACGTCGCCAAAACGTGAACAATGATTTTGGTGGCCCGCATGAGGCTCGAAACATGGCTATTTTAGCGATGATAGCAATCGATCCTCATTTGAGTGTTCGAGTGATCTCGGAGCGACTGGGGTTTCCCGGATCCACAGTGCACCGAGTACTGAGAGGTGCAAGGCTCCACCCGTACAGGATACAATTCCACCAAGATACGCCTAATCCTGATCCGTTGCGAAGGATGGAGTTTTGTCGGTGGGCATTGAGACGAATCGAGCAATTCCCAGATTTTTTTAGGTTTGTTATGTTCAGTGATGAATCCACATTCAACAACCGAGGTCAGGTAAATCGATGGAACTTTCGGTATTGGACTGATCAGAATCCACGATGGGTGCGACAGATCGATCACCAGCATCGGTGGAGTTTGAATGTTTGGTGTGGAATCATTAACGGGCAATTAATAGGTCCTCACTTCTTCGAGGGAACTGTGACGGGAGCCCGTTATTTTGACTTTCTGCAAAATGAATTGCCGCTTTTGATGGAAGACATTGATTTGGTTACACGTCAACAGATGTGGTTTCAGCAAGACGGTGCACCCGCTCACTGGGCTCGTGTTGTTCGAAATCACCTGGACGCAACATTCGGTCAAAGGTGGATCGGACGAGATGGACCTGTCCATTGGCCTCCAAGATCACCTGATCTTACCTCTCCCGACTTTTTCTTGTGGGGTTATCTTAAAGACGCTGTCTACCGTCAAGCTCCAACCACACAAGAGGATATGAGGGTGCGGATAAGAGCTGCCTGCCGTGCAATCCCGAGAGTTGTTCTCTTGCGAACAGTCAATGGTTTTGAGAGGAGAGTTCGGGCATGCTTAAACATGAATGGGGGAATCTTCGAACACCTTTAAGAGTTCAGAGAACACTCATAAGGAGGTGGTTTTGAAGTCGAAAAATACTGCGGATGTGACGAGCCGCAGAGACCTAATCCTTGTGAGTGTTTCTCACACTCACACTCACACTCACACTTACACTCACACTCACAAGGAGGGTTTGGAGTCGGTAAATACTGCGGAAGTGACGAGTCGCAGAGACCTAATCCTTGTGAGTGTTTCACACACTCACTCACACTCACACTCACACTCACACGCGCGCAAACACACACATACACACACACACACACACACACTTACACTTGGGATGTTAAAGACTTTACCTCCTCGTGGTACATCCTGGATAACGCTAAAATAGTCAAAAATGGTGTTCTACTCCAAAAATTATGGACTTTATCAAAAAAATGTTCCTATAAAAGTTGTTAGTTTTTATCCGACAAATTTTTTAGTAACAAAGAAATGGCCTGTTTCTATTTTTAAAAAACATGTCGGCCATCTTACAGCCGCCATTTTGAATTATGATACAAAAAAAAAATTTTTTTTGAACGTCCCCCTTCGAACCCTAAAAGTTTTATTATACACAATTTTTGATCGGAGCAGTATTTTCCGAGAAAAATCAGGTGTAAGATTAAAATGGGACACCCTGTATTATACGTGTATATATATATATATATATATATGTGCAATGTTGACTATGGGGACACGATTCAAAATTTATTTCAAACCATCTAGCAGGTCATTATATGCTAAACAAAAAAGATTTTTGTCCGAAATATACATAAATTAATAAGAATTTTTGGACTTTTCCGTGGAACGGCTATTATAGAGACCGCGATATAACGTATACTTTGAGGTCTTATATATATTTCCATGAACTGACGACTATGAGGACAATATAAAAGTAGATTTTAATTTTGCCTTTAACGCAAATTCATCAATAAACTATTTTATTAATAAAGGATATGACGATATGATCCGGCATAGGTTTGTCACTATTTTTATCCAATTAAAAACGATTTTTTGAATCTTTTTTTTCGCGTTTAGTTCATAAATTAATCCATTAACGACCAGAAACCCATGATTTTTTGCCTATCTTTGAGCATTATTTTTAATAGGAGTGACGTGAAGTTCTTCAATTTCAGCCATGTTTCCTTGTCACTCCTATTGAGAATAATGCTCAGAGACAGGCAAAAAATCATGGGTTTCTGGTCGTTAATGAGTTAAACAAGTCATTAGGGTTAATTTGAAGAAAATGATCATGGATAACGCGAACAAATTTTATTTTTATTTTGCAGCTTAAAATTTGTTGTTTGAAAGAACATTCATAGATAAGGTAAATATCATTTTACATTTTTTTAACACAACATTTTTCAATTAGTAATAATAATGTTCATTTATAACGTAACCAACATTTTACATTCTTTGGCTCCAAATTTGTTTAAGGGAGCATTTGCTTTTTTTCGTAAATTTTGTGAAAAAAAGTAGTAACAATAGTAACAATGTTAAAAAAAACTTAAAATCACGAATAATGCCAGTGTTTTAACATTGTTTGAAAAATTATTACTTTTTTAAAAAATTAATAGAGTACGTATGTTTTTCAATATGTTCATACATTATGTTTTTTTTTTTGAGTATGTAGCCACGTACGTAATTGTGGCACAGTTCGTCCCTGTAAGCATGGATTTTCATTTATTATTTTTTGCATTTCGTTACCGGATGGCGTTTTCCCTTTGAATAAATCTTTTTCGAAAGCTGTCATGACAGTTGAACGTTCAACGTTCGACCATCTGCGCGGTGTTGACATTTTTAAGCTGTTTCGCATCGATCTAGCTGATTTCTTTGAAGTATTAAACTCAGAATTATCGATAATCGTTTCGTCAATTACAGTTTGTTCGTGATCGCTCGTTTCCGATTCATCTGACGAATTGTCGAGACCCTGCGCGGTTTTAAGAATTTTCGAAATTTTTACAATATCCGTTTCGAACACCGGTTGACGATAAATTTCCTTATGGATCTTTTCTCGATGTCCCATAAAATTCGCCAAGTCTGACACCTGACCATCTGTCAAATTCAAATTTATACATCGTGTTGCTATGTGTTTACGAAGTTGAGTCCCGCGGAGAGTATGTGGAATTTCCGCTCCACATTCCTTGGAATATTCTCTTATGAGATCGCAAGCTCTCAAGTATCGGAAGCGATCTTTATCATTGGAAGGTAAGCCGAACAAGTATTCATTTCGAGATGGCACGCCCGCGTTTTTTCTGTGCTCGATTAATAAATTTATTGAATCTAAAAGATCGGAATGGACTAGCACTGGTACTCCACGACCAAGTTTACCGCGAATTTCGAATCTAACGTATTTTCGTGCGAGAGCTTTTCCTTCCGCAGTTAAGGCGTTGTACGATTCCTTATCGGCTGTGATGTCGATTCCGCGGTAACTTCGAAAATCGTTTAAATATAATCTCTCTATCTCCCCTGGTCGGCGGCGATTAAAAACCTGTATATTGTGAAGTAAATAAAATTATTAAACAATTTAAAATATATTTATGAATAATATACATCGAACTCAATTAATTACCTGCAGCGACAACAGGGTAGTTTCCGCTAATCTTTTCCACGTTGCGTACGTGTATTTTTTTTTCAATGCGATAAAACTTTTGATCCCTTCATTTTTCAAATACGTATATAATTTCTTTATATCTTCCATTGTCGGAAGAATTATTCGTTTTCGTCGATTATTTTGGGTTTGCGTCTCCGCAACAGCTCTATTAATGCTCGTTCCATAGTCCTCAATCAGTAGTTTGATAAAATCTTCTACTCGTTTTTGTTCGTATTCTTGTTCTCTTTTTATATACTCTGATCTTAATAAGTCGCCTACGTGCTTCAAAAGCGTTCCAATGTTAGACGCTACCGCTGGATGGTCAAACATTCGAGAGTCTTTGTGAAAACTAGCCACAATTCGAACTGCGGCTATCATTGCATCATAGCTACGTGGCTGAAAAACATCGGCAAACGTTGTAATCTTCGAATCTAATTTTTTCACCGCGATGAAAAATCGTCCCAACAGACGCAAGCGAGCCCTAATCATCTGATAATGGTGCTGATGACTACCATACTTTTGGCATTGTTTGTTGGCGTATAAAATAATTAATTCATCGTATCGTATATTTCGAACGACATCATCTTCTCTCATGTACGGGAATATGTATTTTCGAACGTCGGTGCTTGCTTTTTCGTGTAGTCTCGCTGACAACTTTCGACCTTTAACCACGATGATTCTTTCGCGTTTTCCGTCTCGTTTCGTGCATTTTCGCCAATGATGCCGGATCACGGTCCTTGCGTATTGCCCCTTGCAATTCCCACATGGAATAAAATCTTCTGCTCTTTTCTTCATACGCGAATTTGGGCGTCGACAGACGATTAATTCACCGGTATTGTGTCTCCGATCAGAGTTATAGAGATGATCACCGTTTTTTCGTATGCTCGCAATTATTTCCAAGCGCTCTCGTGTTTTCGGCGGTAAGGATATGAATTTTTTAACGTCTGTTTCATTAGCATGTACGATTTGTAAATGGCGAGCCAATTTGGACTGAAATTTTTGGCAATAAAGACAAAAATGTTTTTTTGCGTTTGAAGTCGTTGAAGGAACAACGTAAAGATCTGCATCGTCTGGAGCTGAACCTTTATATTTGTTTTTTAAGTCCAACGTTGAATTAAGATACTGCGTTTCTTCATCTGTCGCTATTATCGCGTTTGTATCCTGTAGACTTGCTTCGTACGACGAGGAGGATGGTTGATAGCTTTTGTCTACAGAATCATCAGATTCTTCATCGTTGCTCTTGCTATATGTTTGAATTTCCTTCGGCGTTGACTGCATGATCGGCAGAGTCATGTCTTGGTCCGAAAAATGAGGGACTTGAAATGAACTGATGTTTGGCTCCATGCTTGTTCCCGAATGACGAGGATTCGAATCGGTATTTCTTCGTAATTGATGAGGCGGTAACGGCATCTCAACACGTTCGTCAGAAATGATTCTCGGCTTATTTATGTTCGAGACCTCGGCATTAATAAGTTCGATTAAACTTCCGTCACATTCGAGTATGCAAATAGCGTCTTTGATGTTAGAAACGTCGAGTTGATGTGATGGCAAAGTCAAATTTGATAACTCCAATGGATATTGTATACTATCGTCAAATTTCGATAACATATTTATTGGCTTTTGCACGAGAGCGGCCTCATTTTTTTCGGATTCTTCTACTAGTTTTTCTTTTTCCGGACTATCTCGATCAACTGAAAGTGAATCATTCTGTTGGTGTATTTGGTATTTTTGAAAACTCAATTCATAGTGTGTAAAAAAAGAAAATGTTAATAATATTAGAAACAGAGAAAAAATGTAATTATTTGAATGGATAAAAAAATAAATAAAAGTATTCAGAAAAAACTTGTGCATATTCGGTAAAATACAGAAACACAGAAATAAAAAAATAGCAATATCAAATGAGAATCCTAAATTTAGAAAATTAAAAAAATATATGAAAAATTTATCATAAAGAATAATTCTAAACAAATAAGAGCAAAATAATAGCAAATCAAATAATTAGTTATTTGAAAATAATCAACATAGCGCTAACATGAGTCACATGCATCGAGAACTTTAAAAAAATGCATGGTACTAATTAAAAGCATACAGTACCGAAACAAAAACTTTTTCACTTCCTCAAAAAAATGTGTACCTTCATTGAATTTTTCTTCCATTTTTTCCGATTCCTCTTGCATTAATTCGTGTCTTATTGCCTCCAGTTTTTTTTTTGTCAATTTTTTTTCTTTATTCTCTTTATCGACTGTTTGTAAAGTGTTCTGTTGTAGTTCTTGTTGTGGAAAACTTGATTTTTTTTCTGTATAAAATAGAAAACAATAATAATAACGGTTGAAGAAGAACATAACAAAAGGTAAGTAGTTGTGTATAACACGTTAACATAACTCTTAGGCCTGAAAACATTAGAAAAAGAAAAAATTTTAAAATCATCAAAATTATTGACAAAAAACTCATGCATGTGCGGTGGAATACACAAGTACAGAGATAAAAAACAGTTATATCAAATAAAAATAATGTTTTTGGAGAAATTTACAAAATAAAAAAAGCAATAACAAAGAATAATTCTAATCAAGGAATAGAAATGATAGCAAATCCAATAATTAGTCATTGCAAAATAACCAACAAAGAGCGAACATGAGTTACATTCACAGAGCTTTTTTAAAAAAATACATGGCACAAGCAATACTAAAACAATACTAAAACAATGATACAAACAATACTAAAACAGAAAAAGAAACATTTTTCACTTCCTTTAAAAAAAATGTGTACCTTCATTGAATTTTTCTTCCATTTTTTCCAATTCCGCTTGGATTCCCTCACGTCTTTTTTCCTCCACTTTCCCTTTGGCCAATTTTCTTTGTTTCGTCTCTCCATCAATTGTTTGTGATTCTTTTTTTTTTGCTTCATATTTTCGAAAACTTGACTCTACGTCTGAAACAAATATAAAATAATAGAAATAATGGTTGAAGAGCAAAAACAAATACCGCAAATGTTTATGCGTACTATGTTAACAGCATTTTTAGGCTTGAAAGAAGAATTAGAAGAAATATATTAGTACAATCAATTTTAAAAGGATACAATTTAGTCAGAAAAAATGTGCGAAAATTTTGAGAATATACATTTGAAAAATAGCACTGGAAATTTAATTTTAATTGTTTAAAAGGAACTTGTGAAGAATCAGATTTAAAAAACAATATACATAAAAGGAATTGTAATTGAAAATTGAATAAAAAATATCTCTTACCAAAGAAATCTTGTTTCCTACAAGATTTGTGTGAAAAACGTTTTTTTTTCGTTAGTATAATACTCGCGTCTATATACAATGCGTTTTTTCCTAAAGAAAATTAATTTTTTTGGTAAATTGTGAAATAGAAAGTAATTCAATATTTGAGTACGACAGAACTATTTTTTCTTCACCTTCATCTTTTGTTAATTCGGCGATGACTTTTTTATATGATAGCAATCGTTCGTCTGAATTGACGCAATGCAAATCGGTAGCGTCTGTAATGCCCTCCAAATTTTCGAAAATTTTTACCAAAATCATTTGGTTATCTAAACAAAATTTGAATGTTTACAATCATTTCGACAAAAATTGTATTCTAAGCTATATAGTTTCGAAAGTAAAAATGGTACTTACGGCTAACTGCTAGTACACGTGCTGCATAATATTTTTTGTCCGCGTATCTTGCCGAACACTTTTTTTCATACACATTCACGTTTTTCACCTCGCACACGAAGTGAACGTTATCCGTAAATAATACGAGGGCATGCATACTTGCATTTCAGCAAAATAAAACGATCACAAAGACAGTGAGAACGGCAATAAAATTTCCGTGGTATCGGCACGACGTCTTCTGGCGTATTAACGGCGTGGAAGCCACGAGAACTTGTGTCCTCTTCGCAACCTCTTTGTTTACGTTTGGGCACGGTACGCCTTGTTCGAAAACATCACATTATTGAAAGCGATTTGAGTGACTTTCAAGCAAAGATCACGCTATATATTATGAAAATCTGTCGTCGCACTAGCATTACTACCAACTCTCGAAAAAGTTTCATGGTTGGCAAAACTGCAAAAGTCTCCGATTCATAGAGTATCCAAGATGAGACTATTTTATTATCTACAGTAAATAAACGAAAATACAAGTTTCATTCTCTCACATTCACAAGTATAGCCATCATAAATCTAATAAAATAAACACGTTTGTTTATTGTGAAACTAATTTATCTGCGAAAATCTAGCGAGTCGGTAGGTTGATTATTTTAAAGACTATTTTTTAGCCTACGTACATTTTGAGGACAGTATTTCCTAGTTTTCGTATACTTTGAGGACTGTCCGTGAAGGATACAAATCATGGAAAGCGACGTCCCTCATGTATGCGAAAGTTAAAAAATATTCGTGATCTATTTTTAGAATTGTCCTCAAAGTATACACTTCGCAATCAAATATTCATACAGCTATTATGACATGGGATTATTTCAAATTAAAGAAATTCCTTCCTTTTCTCGGTAAATTCATATTAATATAAAGCTATCATGGCTCATAATTGTATTCTAAACGCTATTTTTTTCGCAAATTGTCTCGATGTCGGTCATGATAAGGAAAAACAAATTCCTGATTATACTTGTTGAATCACCTAGGATACATTACGGAACATTCAGATTTGGATCTCCTTTCATACCCACAGCAAAAATTGTGAAAATCGACTTTGTATTCAAAGAGTTGCATCATAACAATGAACAAAGCTGTGAAACGCAACACGTAGACAACAGCAAAAATAAAAGCCAATTTCGATCGTAAACTGTATTTCTACAATTTCGAGGATATACCAATTTTCAAAATAATCGTATTTCTTCAAAGTAAAGGTTCGCAAATTAAATGATCAATGAAAAATATTCATTTTAGTTGTTTTTCGACGAATCATTCCGGTAATTGCGATTATATTTCACAGTAAATTATCGTTTGAATTAAAAAACTAAATTATCTGCGAAAATCTTGCGAGTCGGTGTATTAGTTATATTAAGGACTCTATTTTTTAGCCTACGTACATTTTAAGGACAGTATCTCTTAGTTATTGTATACTTTGAGGACTGTCCGTGAAGTATACAAATCATGGAAAACGATGTCCCCAATGTATGCGAAAGTTAAAAAATATTCGTGATCTATTTTTAGAATTGTCCTCAAAGTATACACTCCGCAATCAAATATTCATACAACTACTATGACATGGGATTATTTCAAATTAAAGAAATTCCTTCCTTTACTCGGAAAATTCATATTAATATAAAGCTATCATGGCTCATAATTGTATTCTAAACGCTATTTTTTTCGCAAATTGTCTCGATGTCAGTCATGATAACGAAAAACAAATTCCTGATTATACTTGTTGAATCACCAAGGATACATTAGGGAACAATCAGATTCGGATCTCCTTTCATACCCACAGCAAAAATTGTGCAAATCGACTTTGTATTCAAAGAGTTGCATCATAACAATGAACAAAGCTGTGAAACGCAACACATAGACAACAGCAAAAATAAAAGACAATTTCGATCGTAAACTGTATTTATGCAATTTCGAGGATATACCAACTTTCGAAATAATCGTATTTCTTCAAAGTAAAGGTTCGCAAATTAAATGATCAATGAAAAATATTCATTTTAGTTGTTTTTCGACGAATCATTCCGGTAATTGCGATTATATTTCACAGTAAATTATCGTTTGAATTAAAAAACTAAATTATCTGCGAAAATCTTGCGAGTCGGTGTATTGGTTATTTTAAGGACTCTATTTTTTAGCCTACGTACATTTTAAGGACAGTATCTCTTAGTTATTGTATACTTTGAGGACTGTCCGTGAAGTATACAAATCATGGAAAACGATGTCCCCAATGTATGCGAAAGTTAAAAAATATTCGTGATCTATTTTTAGAATTGTCCTCAAAGTATACACTCCGCAATCAAATATTCATACAACTACTATGACATGGGATTATTTCAAATTAAAGAAATTCCTTCCTTTACTCGGAAAATTCATATTAATATAAAGCTATCATGGCTCATAATTGTATTCTAAACGCTATTTTTTTCGCAAATTGTCTCGATGTCAGTCATGATAACGAAAAACAAATTCCTGATTATACTTGTTGAATCACCAAGGATACATTAGGGAACAATCAGATTCGGATCTCCTTTCATACCCACAGCAAAAATTGTGCAAATCGACTTTGTATTCAAAGAGTTGCATCATAACAATGAACAAAGCTGTGAAACGCAACACATAGACAACAGCAAAAATAAAAGACAATTTCGATCGTAAACTGTATTTATGCAATTTCGAGGATATACCAACTTTCGAAATAATCGTATTTCTTCAAAGTAAAGGTTCTCAAATTAAATGATTAATGAAAAATATTCATTTTAGTTGTTTTTCGACGAATCATTTCGGTAATTGCGATTATATTTCACAGTAAATTATCGTTTGAATTAAAAAACTAAATTATCTGCGAAAATCTAGCGAGTCGGTGTATTGATTATTTTAAGGACTCTATTTTTTAGCCTCCGTACATTTTAAGGACAGTATTTCCTACTTTTCGTATACTTCGAGGACTGTCCCCGAAGGATACGAATGACCGAAAACGCTGCCCCCAATGTATGCGAAAGTTAAAAAAATACTCTTGATCTATTTTTAAAATTGTCCTCAAAGTATACAACTTGCAATTAAACATTCGTACAATTATTATGAGATCAGATTTCTTAAAATTCGAAAAACTCTTTCTTTTTCTCAAAATGTCCTGATGTCAGTCGCGAGATTGAACAAAATTTCGTAAGTGAACTTGTTCGATCATCATGGAATCATACGTCGAGGAACATTCATATTCGGAACTTGTTTCATGCCCACTGCAAAAATCGTCAGTGCCGGGGTAGACTTTATATTCGAATAGTTCTTTATGATAATAAATGAAACTGAACTGCAATACTTTCATAAAAACAATATTCAAGCCGATTTCCATAGAAAACGGTATTCATGCCATTTTTAAGACTATTTAAGACAAACTAGTCAAAAAATTAAAAAAAAAAATTTTTTGACAATTCATATTTTACCTATAATTATGGCTCTTTATGTGCATACAAATTTTTAGCGCAAAAAAATTGTCGCAAAAACAATTTTGTTCCCATACTTTGAAAAATAAGGTACATCCTTAGGAAATATACCAAATTTCGTAATTAAATTTACATACAAAAAGAAACGAACACCGCGATCCATGAAAGGGAACAAAGCAATAGATTCGTAAATAACGAATCCGCAAATGTCCTCAAAGTGATCGTTCAGTGTATAGTAACTTCGAGGACAATGTCCTCGTTTATACTAATGATGTTCAAGGCCTCAAAGTAAACATTTCACCTATTATGGCTTTTTTGAGGACTGTCCCCAAAATGTACAGTAAATATATAAAACATTGAGGACTGTCCTCGAAACAGCCAGCGGTCCTCAAAGTAAACTATACATACCCGAAAATGGTCTCAAAATCTACGTTGTATATATATATATATATATATATATATATATATATATATATATATCACTCTCGTTCTCTTCCTCGATTTCCTCGCACCCTTTACCTTGCTACTACTCCGCTACTACTCCGCACACTCGATCGACTATCCCGGTCTCTTAAATTCGTCCATCTCGCTCGTACACAGAGGGCCGGAGAAATGAGAGATCCAAGCCGGAGAGCCGAGTCGAGAGCGTGCTCGAAGGTTGGTGGCCTTTCTCTCGTGGTTAAAGGGGAGGGAGCGAGTTAGGGCCGAGGGGCCTGCTGAAGTAGAGCTGTACGCGCGCTTTCAGTCGCTCTGGCATATAAAAGCGAGATGAGCCAAGTTTCTTGGGCACCGCGGTCGATTCATGGAATCCACATTAAAATAAAATTACTAATTGACGGAGGCTAATAGCAATAAGACAAACAACGGGGCTAAATGCTATAAAGTAAAACATAGGCTCGCAATGCTTCTTCCTCTCTTTTTCTCGCATTTTCTACTTTCTTCTTTCTCACTCTCTATATCCGTTCGCCCTTGCTCATATTCGCCTCGGGCCCCTCCGCACCATCGGTACTTTTTTGCCCGTGCCGAGAACACTTTATTCCTTCCTCTCTGCATGGTAGGTACCCACTGGAACCCCCAATAGGAAGATATCGACGCGAACAATCGCGCTATGATACTTCAAATGTCGCGGTTACAACCGGCCCGCAACACATCTCGGACGAAATAAGATAGAACGTCGACGAAAAAAAAAACGCAAATTGAATAGGAAGCGGAAGTTGCAAGAGCTTTTCGAGGACTTTTGTTCGCACTCATAAAGATCGTGCGCGCATACGCCGTAAGCATAATGGAATATAGGTACTTGTGCCTATTGATATATCTACTTACAACAACAAAAGTTACAACTCTTTTTACGTATTCACTATATATACAGCGATTCGACCGAACATCTATGTACGGACTTAATTGGCCGGTTATCGGCGCGACCTTGTGCCCATTTATACAGAGATTCGAAAGAACTTTGTCGCTAAT